>CACKRE030002098.1:10372-33183 GCA_902602495.3 Ectocarpus sp. CCAP 1310/34 | reverse complement strand
TTGTGCTTACTTCCTTGCGTACGGATGACAGCTGCGAATGACTTAGTTTATTTTCTGGTGCTTTCACTTCCGGAGACAGTTGCAAGCACTGTGTAACTGCCTCGAGGATGCGTGACCATTTTAACACAACATGGTGCGACCATCCCCCTTGAGGATTGTCCACCCCGCACAACATGATCCACTCGACCACCATTCATGGTTACCGCAAAAAAGAAACCAGAGGTAAAAAAAAACAAACGGTAACCTGGTTGCCGAGTTCACGAAGTTTTGATTTGGCTTGTTATACAACGTCGTTGCCAAGCGACGAAAACCCAATCCCGATGGCAAACACCGGGGACCGCCATTTGGGGGGAAGCTGCGTGGGGATGCGTCAAAAAGTTCTCCCGTACACTGTTCCACCGACGGACAGCACCCGGGTGCGCCTGCTGAACGCGGAAGCAGTGGAGGCTCTGCTGTACGGATGCACGACGTCGGCACCACGCGTCGACTACGGACTCTTCATGGAAGTCATTGGGTAGCGCCGTGTCCAAGGCACATATCGGCAGGCATGGCAATGCGTTGAAGCTGACCTAAGGCCGAAGCGCGGAGGCGATCACCCGCCAGCGGCAAGTCCTGTTCGCGGCAGGTCTGGGGTGACAAGCAGACTGGAGGCTTCCGAAACGTCTGATGTTCGGGGTGCAAGCGGGGGAGGAGAAGTCGCGTCCGGATCGATGGGTCGCAGCCCTGGGGAAAGTCACCGGCAGACAATGCTATGGCGCTGGAGGCCACTACTGGCTCAACATAAGATTGGTGGTTGACTTTCGAAGTCGACCACGCCGTCTGCTAGCTGCCCGGAAGGATGGTGGGGGGGCATGGTACAAGGGGGTGAAGGAGGGAGGCGACAAGTTCATGGCGGTGTGGCACGAGAAAAAGAGGAGGCCAGCGAGAAAAAGAAGAGGCCAGCCGACTTCGACACATTGCGAGAGATCGGGAAGAAAATGGAACTACCGCAAAAGGACAAGGAAGAAGGGACTCGGGCGAGGGGGGACATTCCTGGTCCATGCCTCTTGGCTCGGCGTTACCTGCCTACAAAGGAAAATGTACCTGCGGCATCAACTGCTGTCCTACAACACACCCATCCCGCCGCCTCCTCCCTTGTCTTGTTCGTCTGGTCGTCGTCTTGTGTGATAATACCTTCTTGTTCGTGTTGTTATTTCTTCCCGCTACTGCCTTGACTTTTGATGAAGAGCGCAGGGCGGAGGGGGAGGGGCTGGCCGGCGGAACCCCGGACATGTAACATCTGAGCGTTTGTATTACAGATGTGCGCATGAATGTCTTTCTTTTGTTTCTGTCGGAATGGAGTTCATATGGCAAGTGTTCATGCAAGAGGTCAACCTGCGACACACATGTGGTTCGTGTATATATTTTTTCTGTTCTTGATAGCTTTTTCGCTTGGTGTTGACTCTTTGGGATCCGCTTTATTAAATCGTACTTTGTCGAGAACCCTGATGGGTGCCCGTGAGAACGCAAAAAACTCGGACATTTGAAGGTATTTTAAAGTGACCAGGGGGTTATTGGTGTGATAACAACAGCAGCAGCAGCACTAACAACAACTGCGGATGGACACGTGATGAACAGGATCGCCAGAGCTGTTGTAAACGGAAGTGGTGAGGACCCAGCATCCTCTACCGACCGCTCTTAGGCCAAACGAGTGGGCATTGTCGTGCCCGCCTTGCCTTGAGCAGGCCGAGCCAGCGGGATGGATGTACTAGAGGTCCACCAAGAACCCCACCAAGAACAGTCACATACGTATTGAGAGAAGACAACATTAGCCCTGGAAACCTTCTTGGAAAATTCATGACGGCTCTCACCTGCTTTTGTAACAAATACGCCCGGTTGTTGAGAGTTTTGGCCAGGCTTGAGTGCTCAGGGCCTAGAACCTTCTCTTGTATCGCTTGACACCGCGCATAGAGAGGCTCAGCCTCAGCGTCATAGCCCTAAAATGCAGCGGGACAGCGGGGGAGAGGCGTCTTGCAGTCGAGGTCGGATCTAGATCGAACTGATAGCGAACATGCTATCAGTTATCACGCCGGGCCAACGTAAGCCAGTGATCGACGACAACACTTTAGCCAACTCAACCAAATTGTGGCCCTGACAAGATCCCTGCACGATTCGATTAACGAGTTTCAACCAACCAAGAAGGAAATCACTACCAGTGCCTCTTCCAGGCGATGAAACGTGAGCCAAATGCTACCAAAATCTCCACGTCCTACAAACCGATGCTTGTGGTAGTAAAAAAAATCACATGAGTTTGAGTCTTGCATGCCTCCCGTTCCTTGAACGGTATAAAACGCTCTCACCTGGCTATGCAACAAGACCGCCAGGTTCTCGAGCGATGTAGCTACGTCGGGGTGTTGAGGTCCAAGAGAGTTTTCGCGGATGGCAAGAGAGCGTTCCAACAGCGGCGCGGCTTCCTCACTCTTTCCCTGGAGTATGGGAAAAAGCACATATCGAAGTGAGGTGGGGTCCGGGCTATTGCGGAGGAAGCACGACAACAAACACGGCCAAACATTTGGTCGGAAAAACAATGTGATAGCTCCTCGTCTGTATTCTCCGCATATCCGCCGAGCACGTCAGGAGATTATCGGAAAATTCGAATATGTACCTGGCTGAACAACACGCCGGCCCGGTTGCTGAGGGTCATGGCCAGGCTCGGGTGCTCAGGACCTAGCACATTCTCTTCTATCGCCTGACACCGCGCGTAGAGCGGCTCAGCCTCAGCGTATTGGCCCTGAAGTGCAGTGGGACAGCGCGGCAGAGGCATACTGCAGTCAAGGTTGGATCTAGATCGAATCGCATGGGAACAGCATTTCAGCTACCAGCCCGATTGCCGTGAGGCAGTTGCCGATCGTAATCGCTTGAAACAACTCTTCCCAAGTGGTGCCCCCGAGAAGTTCCCACCACGTTTCGGTTTACGAGTTTCAAACAATAAAAGAGGCCGCTCAAAGCGCCTCTAGAAACGATGCGTAAGCCAGATACCAGCATGACACTCAACTTCCAAGCTTGTTCTGCTTGGGGTAGCCTATTAGATATATTGGGGGTACTCGTAGTATAGAATGACGGTAAGATCTTCAGTACGTACGAACGGAAATTGCAGTGGTGAGATGCGGAGGAATCAGAGTGATCCGTTTGGTAGTTTGAGCGTGATGAGCGTGACGCGTGCTTGATGCCGTGACAGAATTACGAGCGCGAGCACGCCCCCGAAGAACACAACACGTTTTCCAATACGTCCCTCCCCTACCACGGCCCGTCATGGCCGAGCTGCTCTACACTCCCAACACAAAGAACTGAGCCACCCGAATTATCGATCACGCTTGCGTATCACACGTCGTCAACGATATTCGCGTCGAGCTTAGTTTGGAGTTACATCGCATTTGCGGCGATCAGCAGCAGTCACCAATGAGCACCCTCGACCGAAACCGAGACCGAGAGAGCGACCGTCAAGCAGTGGACGACGACGGCCGGATCAACGAGTTGGTGAACGAGAGGGCAGCAGCGAGACTGGCCGAGATTACAAGGCAATAAGACGAGCAGCAGAGGACAGATCACGNCACACGTCGTCAACGATATTCGCGTCGAGCTTAGTTTGGAGTTACATCGCATTTGCGGCGATCAGCAGCAGTCACCAATGAGCACCCTCGACCGAAACCGAGACCGAGAGAGCGACCGTCAAGCAGTGGACGACGACGGCCGGATCAACGAGTTGGTGAACGAGAGGGCAGCAGCGAGACTGGCCGAGATTACAAGGCAATAAGACGAGCAGCAGAGGACAGATCACGTCCGAAGCGGGAACGACCACGAGACACGCCACCAGCAACATGCGGGGCGACCATCGGCCGGCCCGTCCGCAGACGACATCGCCCGTACTCTCGCCGACGCCCTGACCAGCCGTCTTCAGATATCACCCGCAGACATGGGTAGAGTACCAAGTAACTGTATCGAGCAAAAGATATGCTCAGAGCTCATTTGCACCCACCTGGATCACTTGGGTTTGTGGGTGAGTAGAGATCTCCGGGGACGGACCCCTCGCCAAACGCTGCCTGAATAGTCTAATGGTTAGACACTTGACGCTGGAGAGCACGCACGGGTTCGAACCACACCTCATAACATAACATGTAACTCTTAACCATTATGTCACCCGTGTTGTGAACGGTTTGGACCGCTCTCACCTGGGAATTCAACAAGCTCGCCCAATTGCCGAGCAACGACGCCACGCGCGGGGAATCAGATCCTTCATCTTTTTCCACGATGGCAAGGAAACGTTCAAACAACGGTCTGGCCTGCCCAAACTTGCCCTGGAATGCCACGGAATCACGGGACAAAGGTTTGGTTAGAGAATCGTACATGCTACCCATCGCCGATCAATTAATGCTGAACAGGGTCGCCGGAGCTGTCGTCAACCAGGGCGGGCCAGTATCTGCTATTGCTACCATCTTGGCGAAAATGATCGACAACTTCGTTCCCGTTTCGTGTGGAAGAAAACAGCGGGATGTGAGGCAGCGGTTTGCTACGATGTAAGAAACCCAAACAACGCGTAAAACTACACAAATGCTACTATCATAGGGGAAAATATAACCGTTCTCACCTGTTTGTACAACACTACCACCAGTTTGTCGAGCCTTGCGGCCAGGCTTGGGTGCTCAGGACCTAGCACATTCTCTTCTATCGCCTGACACCGCGCGTAGAGCGGCTCAGCCTCAGCGTATTGGCCCTGAAGTGCAGTAGGGCAGCGCGGCAGAGGCGTACTGCAGTCAAGGTTGGATCTAGATCGAGTTGCATGGGAACAGCATTTCAGCTACCAGCCCGATTGCCGCGAGGGAGTTGCTGATCGTAGTCGCTTGAACCAACCGCACCCAAATGGGGGCCCTGAGAAGATCCCATCACATTTCGGTTTACGAGTTTCAAATAATCAAGAGGTCGCTCAATACGCCGCTAGAGAGAATGAATAAGCCAGACACCCAAAGTCCGAGCTTGTTCTTCTTGTTGCAGCCAACCACACCACAAACAAGTAGCATATACATGTAACTCTGAATCATTCATGTTTCCCGTGTCGTGGACCGCTCTCACCTGGTTCTTCAACAAGCCCGCCCAATTGCCGAGCAATGTCGCCACGTCAAGGTGATCAGATCCTCGATATTTTTCCACGATGGCAAGGGAACGTTCAAACAACGGCCTGGCCTGCTCGAACTTGCCCTGGAATATCACGGGACAAAGGTTTGGTTAGAGAATCGTACATCTTACCCACCGCCAACGAAAAAACATGCTTGACAGGTCGCTAGAGCTGTTGTCAACCTGGGCGGGCCAGTATCTTCTACTGCTACCATCTTCACAAAGAGGATCGGTATCTTCGTTCCTGTTCTGTGTGGTAAATAACGCGTGTAAGGCAGAGGTCTGCATAGAAACCCGATTGTATGCATTAATCTACACGAATGATTCCGTTATAGGGGAAAGAATAACCGTTCTCACCTGCTTGTACAACACTACTGCCAGTTTTTCGAGCGTTGTGGCCAGGTTTGGGTGCTCAGGACCTACAGTCTTCTCTTCTATCGCCTGACACCGCCTATAGAGGGCCTCAGCCTCAGCATACTTGTCCTGAAGTGCAATGGGGCGGCGCGGGAGAGGCGCATATAGATCAGTTGATGTCGGGTCAACATCGGATGATGCGGGAAATGGTATCATCTTCCACGCCAGGTGAGGCCACGTCAGGGTGATCAGACCCAAGAGTTCCTCGCGGATGGAAAGGGAACGTTCGTACAACGGTCCGGCCTTCTCGTATTTGCCCTGGAAGGTGGCGAAGAAAACGCAGCACGAGTGCGATCAAGAGAGTAAAGAAAAAGGAACAACCTCTCTACGACCATGCCAGATATTTGAATGCCAAGGGCACGTGCAAGCGTTCAGGATCAAGCAATATCTACCTCAAGCACGGCTCAACGGCAGAAAAGGTCAGCCTCAACAACATCCTCTGGGATTCAAGCAGGAAACCCGATAGGAGTGTAGTCAACGGCTGGTACAAGAGGTGGCGGAGGAATAATTACTCGACAAACGTGTCCCGGTCTTCCAGCACTTGTAACTGCAAGGGGTACCATCCAATGCTCTCACCTGAGTCGTCAACAATTTAGCCCGGCTGTTGAGCGTTGTGGCCAGGCTTGGGTGCTCAGGGCCCAGAACTTTCTCTTCTATCGCCTGACACCGCGCATAGACCGGCTCAGCTTCAGCGTGTTTTCCCTGAAGTGCAGAGGAAAAGCGTGGTAGAGGGCGTAATCAGTCGAGGTTAGCTCTAGATCGCACTGCGCTCGGGAACATGCGATAAGCTACCACACCAGGGTATCGTTAGACCGTGGTTGATCAAAAATGTTTGAACGAAACACTCCAACCTGCCAACACAAATGGCGGCTCTAGGAAGCCCCCACACATTTCTGGGTGATGGTTTCACATACTCAAGGCCAAAATCACTGAAGTAGACTGAAAAGAGCTTGGTATCGAGTAACGAACAATCGCAGCAAACACGCCTGTGTATTTTGTCCGAAAAATCGGATCCCCCTCAATTTTCTCAACAAAGTCGCCCGTCATCAAAGCACTACACATCCGCAGAGCACGGCAACGAATTTCACGGAAGTTCTGATCGCTCCTTTGTACCTGCTTCTGTAACAGCGCCGCCCGGTTGTATAGCGTTGTGGCCAGGCGTGGGGAATCAGGGCCTAGACCCTTTTCTTGTATCGCCTGACACCGCGCATAGAGCGACTCAGCCTCAGCGTACTTGCCCTTCAGTGCAACGGGACAGCGCGGCACAGGCGTATTGCAGTCGTGGTCGAATTTAGATCAAATGATAGGGAATATGTTTTCAGCTACCTCGCCCCGCTGATGGAAATCGCTGGTCGATCAACATCGAATCAATTCAAATAAATTGCTGCCCTGATCATATTTTTCCGAATTTCGGTTCTCAAGGTTCAAGCAATCACGAGGAAAAGTTGAAAGGTGCCTCCAGGCGGTGATACTCAAGCCATATATCTGAAACCCCGCCTTAGAAAACTTAATGCGCTTGACGCGGCCAACTACGAAACACATATGCGAGTCGACGAAGAAATGTGAGTCACACATGCCTCCCGCTCTATGAACGGTTTTCACCGCTCTCACCTGGCTCTCCAACAAGCCCGCCAAGTTGTTGAGAGATGTGCCTACGTTGAGGTGATCAGGGCCAAGAGCTTTCTCCACGATGGCAAGGGAACGTTCGTACAACGACACGGCCTCCTCACATTTGTCCTGAAATGTGAGGGAAAAGAGAGCAATATTGGCCTAGGTTAAGTTGAGGATTGCACTTTGTACCGTGAAGGAACAAATGCTCAACAGGATCGGCGGAACTTCTGAAAACTCAGTGTCCATCTTCGACCAAATCCCAAAGCTCTCAGGCCGGCGTTGCCGTGCCTGCGTTGTGTATGGCAGGCCATGCAGCGGGATAAAATGTACCAGTGGTTCACCAGCTGTTTACCAAAAACACATGCGTACACAAATGGTCACGTGCGTCCTCAGCAAACCCGCCTCTCTCCCATTTCGTGACCGGTTTTGACAGCTCTTACCTGTCTCTGCAACGAGCTCGCCCGGTTGTTGAGCGTTGTGGCCAGACTTGCGTGGTCAGGACCTAGAACCTTCTCTTGTATCGCCTGACACCGCGCATAGAGAGGCTCAGCCTCAGCGTATTTGCCCTTAAATGCAGTGGGGCAGCGCGGAAGAGGCGTACATATTTCAATTGAGGTCGAATCACCTTTAATCGAACCACGGGGGAAAGCGATGTCAGAAACCATACCCCGCTGGCGTGAGGCAGTGGTCGATCAAGATCACTTACCAATTCCACCAAACGGCGGCCCTGTTAAGATTTCACCTAATATTGTTTCGCAAGTTCACGAGGGAAATCACTCCGAGTGCGAAATGTCATGCTTGGGGCCGTAAAATACCCACCCAGAGTGGGGGTCATACATACCGCTCGGTTTCGTGGACAACATTGACCGCCCTTACCTGGGTCTCTAACAAGCATGCCAGGTTGTTGAGCGATGCAGCCACGTCGGGGTGATCAGGTCCAAGGAGCTTCTCGCAGATGGCAAGGGAACGTTCGTGCAACAGTCCGGCCTCCTCATATTTGTCCTGAAATGTGCGGGAGAGCCGAGGATATGCGATGGAACAGGACGATAGATCCCACGGCGAATAAACAAATGATCAACAACCTTGCCGAACCTTATGCAAGTCGGGGTAAAGGCTCAAAGTTACAGCGGATCCGCCTCTTTGGGTTGAAACAGCAGCACGGCAAGGACTTTGCAAGAAATGCAATCGCATGGCGGCGCTGAGAGGCTCCTGGACATGTCTGTCTGTGAGTTCAAAACAATCAAAACGGAACCCACTCCAAGTCCTTCCTTCACGCGATGATACGACGCCAGATGCGTGCCAAACCACCACATTCCAGAAGTGTTTGTTTTGCTTGGGGCAGCCGGATCATCTCGCCACAGGGAGAGTCATACATATCTCCCGGTTCGTGGATAACTTTGACCGTTCTTACCTGGTCCTCTAGCAAGCATGCCAGGTTGTTGAGCGATGTGGCCACGTCAGGGTGATCAGGTCCAAGAGCCTTCTCGCAGATGAGAAGAGAACGCTCAAACAACGGCCCGGCCTCCTCAAGCTTGCCCTAGAGTGCAGCGAGACAGCGCGGCAGAGGCGTATTGCAGTCGAGGTCAGATCTAGATCGGATCACCAGGGAACACGTTTGTAGCTACCCCCAGATAGGTGAGGCAGTGGTCGAGCAAAATTGATTGTACCAAACACTTGAACAACTCAATCAAAATGGCGGCCCTGATGAGATTTCTGCACATTTGAATCTACGAGTTTCCAACATCCAAAACGGAAATCACTACGAGTGCCTCCTTCAGGTCATGAAACGTAAGCCAGGTGCGTTCAACCTCACTTCCTCTATGACGATGCGTGGGCCAGTCAAAACAGCACAAAGGTTTGAGTCTTTGCCTCCCGTTTCATGAACGGAAATAGACGCTCTCACCTGGCTCGCCAACAACCCCCCCCAGTTGTTGAGCACTACCGCCACGTCAGGATGGTCAGGTCCTAGAGCTTTCTTGGTGATGGCAAGAGAGCGCTCCAACAGCGGCTCGGCTTCCTCATTCTTGCCCTGGAGTGTGAGGGAGACAAGGGAATGATTATTTGATTTACGGGTGCACAAATACCTGACCAACAATGATGACGAGGCTTCCCAAGGAGCAGGGTCTTTCGAGGCAGCAATCCAGCAAGACCTACGCAATCACAGCAATCACATCGCGTCGCCGAGAGCCTGTCTGCGAATTCGAAATGATCAAGAGGGAAAATCTCTACGGTTGACTCATCCAGGCGATCAAACGAAAGCCAGATGCGTGCAATCCTAAGAGTGTCATGCTCGGGGCCGTCAACCACCCACCCAGAGTGGGGGTCATACATACCGCTCGGTTTCGTGAACGGTTTTGACCGCCCTCACCTGGCTCTGAAACGAGTCCGCCAAGTTGATGAGCGTTGCGGCTACGCTGGGATGATCAGGTCCAAGAACCCTCTCGCGGATGGCAAGGGAACGTTCGTGCAACGGTTCAGCCTCCTCATGTTTGCCCTGAAATGTGAGGGAAAGGCAGGGACGTGGCGTCATACAAGACGGCAGATCCCACGGCGGATAAACAAATGGTCAAAAACCTTGCCAAACCTTGTGCAAGTAGGGGTCAAGAGTCTTCTTCCCGATCTTGAAAGGCTCGAAGGTAAAGCGGATCCGCCTCTTCGTGCTAACACGTGTAGCAAGCAGCAGGGCCTCTTGAGGGAGCAGCCCACCAAGAAATTTGCAAGTAATGCAATCACATGGCGCTGAGAGGTTCCTGGACATGTCTGTCTGCGAGTTAAAAACAATCAAAACGGAACCCACTCCAAGTCCTTCCTTCAGGCGATGATACGACGCCAGATGCGTGCCAAGCCACTAGATTCCAGGGCTGTTTTTTATGCTTGGGGCAGCCATCTCACCACAGGGAGAGTCATACATGTCTCCCGATTCGTGGACACCTTTGACCGCTCACACCTGGCTCTCTAACAAGCATCCCAGGTTGTTGAGCGATGTGGCCACGTCAGGGTGATCAGGCCCAAGAACCCTCTCCTTGATGGCAAGGGAGCGCTTAACCAACGGCCCAGCTTCCTCAAGCTTGCCCTGGAAAGGGAAGGGGAGACGGGACGGCGTCATGGGAGGTCCTATCGCGGAGCAACAAGCGCTGAACAACGTTTCTGGAGCAATGGTCACCTGGGGCGGTCAGGGCCCAGTATGTCATATTTCCACCGAATCTTGGCAAAGAGGATCGACATCTTCGTTACTGCTATTATGTGTGTAGAAATCAGCCGGATGTGAACCAGCGGTCTGCTAAGCGCCCGAACAAACGCGAAAAACTACACGAAAGGCTCTAGGGGAAAAATTATAGTTCTTCGATACCTGCTCGTACAACAGTGCTGCCCAGTTACTGAGCGTGGTGGCCAGGCGTGGGTGCTCGGGGCCTAGAACTGTCTCTTGTATCGCCTGACATCGCGCATAGAGCGGCCCAGCTGCAGCGTACTTGCCCTAACGTGCAGAGGCGGTGGAACAGCGCGGCAGAGGCGTGTTTCGGTCGGATGTCGTGCGTCGGTGGTCGACTAAAACCAACCCAATTCAACAAAGGCGGCTCTGAGAAGATCCCTGCACATTCTTGTGCATCAAATTCAAACAACAAAAGGGGGAAATCGCCAAAAGTGCCTCCTTCAGGCGATGGTATGTATTTCAGATACCTGCCTGAAACCCCACCCACCTTCTAAGCTCGCCTTGCTAAAGATTGGTCACACAAAAGCAAGTCAGACATACCAACATTTTGTGGACGACTTTGACTGCTCTCACTTGGCTCCTTAACAAGCCCGCCAGGGTGTGTTGCGATGAGGCCACGTGAGGATGGTCAGGTCCGAGAGCTTTCTCGCTGATGGCAAGGGAACGTTCGCACAATCGCTCGGCCTCCTCATACTTGCCCTGAAAAGTGAAGGGAAAATTGGTGTTAGGTTACGTTGAGGACTATAAGTCTTACTTATGCGGGGAGACAAACAATCAAGGTCCTGCATGATCGGAAATCAAGGAGTCGAGCAAGCGCAGCGAGATTTGCTTTCGTCATAATCTGCCGAAAAGATATACTTGTATAAAGTCATATTTTCGGGAGTCTCCGGAGATGTGTGATAAGGGCAAATTGACATGTCAGACAGGTTTGTCGGCCCAAATTTTCACACGGAAGAAGATAGTGCGAGAGACAGGGAACGAACGACCGATGGATGCGTGGAAAGTGCAACATCATGGCTCTGTGTATCATCCAAGCGCTAAAGAGAGGAGTGTGGCGGTGGGCGTCAAAGACGACAAACAGCCAAATACAGCCTACAAACTCCCTCATGAAGGGGTGTGCTCTCAGCGTCCCCGGGCTAGGAGAGAGGAGAGGGGAATACCACACAGCATACCGAGCGCTTGACTCTGGCAGGAGCACAAAGGGACCCTAGGGATGGCCGTGACTTTGTGTGTGCATGTGTAGACTATGGCCTTGAGCATGGGGTGGTGGCGTGGCCCGTGCTGAGTTGCCACCAGCTAAGCGTGTAACCTCGACAAGGCGAAATTCTTCACTCACTCGAGCTGTTTTCCAGCAGAATAGATACATTGACCCGTGGACACAGGTTCCCGTGGCTTCCTTTGATACTAAGTTGCTCGATTGTTCTCTCTTCTGTTGACAAGGCACCCAGACGCCAGCTGCTTCACACGCCAACAAAGTCAGCAGTTCGAACACTTGTTTTAGATATGTAACGTTTTTGGGAGAGCTGCTGAAAGAGTCTGCGCCATCAATGCGTCGATGGAATGGGTCCACGCCGTAATATAAGCATCAAAGATCGGGATGTATGCGCCTTCGCACCAAGCGAACCACTCACAAATAAATCAATGTCGTTCCGCGGCACTCGCCCAATGTGAAGCACCGTACAAGACTACTGACTCTCTAAAAAATCGCCGGAGCTCGAGCAAGTCAGGAACCGGCATGTCCTCCAAACACCCGGCAACTCGAAGGTACGGAGGGTCACGTCAACGTTGCCCAAGGATATCGGCAGAGGATGCTCGCCAGGTCCACCAAACATCAATACCATGAAGCAAATGATTGAAGATACGATGGTTCCACCTGCATCTGCAAGAAAGCTGCCCGATTATGGAGAAACACGATTAGGCCTGGGTGCTCACGGCCTAAGAACCCCTCTTGTATCGCCTGAGACCGCGCATATAGTGGCTCAGCTTCAGCGTACTTCCCCTGACACGCAGTGGGACAATGAGGCAGAGGCGTATGTCAGTCGAGATTGGATCTAGATCGAATGGCTGCGGATGATGCTATCAGCCATCACGCTGCATGTCGTGAAGAGAAGTGCTTCATCAATAAACATTTGAAAACACTTGAATCAACCCCACCAAATGGCGTTCCTGACAAGCCCCTGGACATCACCGTCTGCGAACTCAATACACCCAAAAGGGACATCACAAGATGTGCATGCTTTAGGTGATGATACGTGAGTTATATGCGTGCCTATAACCATACCTCAAGATGGTCGGGGCAGCAAAAAACATCACACGCTTGGAATCATACGTGCATCTGGTTTCTTGAACGGCTTTGACTGCTCTCACCTGGCTCTGCAACAAGCCCGCCAGGGAGGTCAGCGACGTGGCCACATCAGGGTGGTCAGGTCCGAGAGCTTTCTCGAAGATGGAATGAGAACGTTGGTGCAATGCTCGTGCCTCCTCGTATTTGCCCTGAAGTGTGAGGGGGAGCGGGAGACGGGAACATGTCATGGTACAGGATGTTCGATCCCGCGGCGGACAAAACAAATGGCTGTTGCCGAAGCTTCCGCAAATCGGAGTGGGAGTATTCTCCCCAACCTTAAACTCTCGAACGTATAGCGGATCCGCCCCTTCGTTCTAAACATGCGTGGGAAGCAGCAAGGTCATGTCAGGGAGCGGTCCAGCAAGAACTACACGCATGCAAGTAATGCAATCAAACGGCTGCCCTGGAAGGTTTCTGGCCGTGTCTCTCTGCGAGTTTAAAACGATCAAGAGTGAAATCGCTACAAGTGCCTCATCCACGCGGTGATTATGTAAGCCACATGTGTGGGATTGAACCCCAGTTGTAGAGTGTGATGCTTGGGGCAGCCAACCGGGCCACAAAACTGTGAGTCAAATGTGCCTCCCGTTTTGTGAACGGTTTTGACGGCCCTCACCTGGCTCCGCAACAAATCCGCCAGGTTGTGGAGTGTCGTGGCCAGGCTTGGGTGCTCGGGGCCTAGAACCTTCTCTTCTATCGCCTGACACTGCGCATAGAGAGCCTCAGCCTCAGCGTACTTTCCCTGACGTGCAGTGGGACAACGTGGCCGAGGCGTATTGCAGTGAAGGTCGGGTCTAGATCGAACGGCCGGCGAACACACTATCAGCTACCACGCCCGGTGAGGCCACGCCAGGGTGATCAGGTCCAACCACTTCCTCGTTAATGGTTTGGGAAAGTCCAGACATCAGTCCAGCCTCCTCCTGTTTTTCCATAGACAAAGACGTAGTGCGACTGAACATAGGCCAAGACTTCTGCACAAGCGCAGAGAAAACGTGCGCTACAACTGTGCCCTGCTGCTGAGGCATAAGCCCATAGGTGGGTAATCCGGGACGACCTCTGCAGTATTGATGTTGGATACATAAGAGACAATCTCCTCACGTTGGCTCTGAACAGTTCTAAAACTCACAGTTTAAAATGCGGTCAAGGCGAGTCACGCTGTTTGAGGAGGAACGCAGGCTCTGCAACCACACGCGACAATTACTTTTTGATGCATGACCCTGAATGATTATATTCAACACAGCAGTGACAATAATATTTCCCGAACCCGAATGTTTAGGGGTCTGCTTCTTCATACTGGCTGGAACGAGGAGGTAACGCGAAACCATGAAAGCTAAATTCGGTCAAGGCCCATAGAGCTATGCGATCGGAAAAGGCACATGTGCGAACTGCCAGCGCCTGGTGGGTTGCCACGTGATGCAAATTCAGCATCTTGCTCTCCAATAGCCCTCGGCCTTGATATTGACGTGATCCCTTTACTTTGGCCCTCAACGCCCACACCTGAATTGTAGCGCTTTTTAATAACGCTACGACCAGCGATGAAAAATAATTTGCCCGTCGTAACAAATCGATGTTGCTCTTTATTTACTCCCCTCTAAACCCCTGCTTTTGCACGTTGCAGTGAAGCCAGAAGTGAATGTCGCGGCCTCTAGGCCAAGACGATACGTAGTCTTTTCAAATGTGGTGGGGCTTAGGAGGACTCCCGACTTGTACTTATAGGATATCAGTAGACACTCTGCTGCAGGGTCGTGTGCTTCGGCATGCTCGTAACTACTGCTGGGGCTTGGACATCGAACAGCGTAGCGTCGGCATGGAAAGCTCAGCAATTTGGACCGACACCCGCTGACTGCCACTGCTGCACTCGCTGACACTGACACGAATGTCCTGAAGTGCGGGTCTAAAGCAGCAGCTCACGCAACTAGCTACTGCCGCCGGAGGCCAGGAGAGAGAAGGTCGTAGCGACGAGTTCAGCTGCGACAAGCGTTTCGCTTCGGTCAAGAATGAGCAGGTTTTCAGCTACTGCCGTGGCTCCCGATATCATAGCCCCGGCAGCAGATCTGAGCGCGCCAACACAGGCGTCACCGCTCTATGGTGCCCTCTACTGATACCATGCTCCAGGCCGGGACTCTGCACGCGGAAGGTCGATATCGTGTTATTGTTTGCATACAAGAAAAGTACACTCCCCCGACCGGCCCCCCTTACCGCTGTCGAGCGACAGTGCTCGGTGAATACCGAAACTGCTCTAGTGATCGAACTGCGTGCGCCTTACCTTTAAACCCAGGACACAGCCGAGGCCAGCCTTGGCCGATCTGAGCGATGCCTCTCTCGATTCCGTGTTGCCATTGTCCTCCACACCCCGTCTGTTGTCTTCGGCCTCTGAAAGTTTCTGAAAAAATGAACGCAGGTGGTCTCTATTAGTCACACCATACAGGACCTGGCATTGCACGATTCATATACACATATGGGGCGAATGGTCCAATGCCGAAAATATGGGCAAACACAACGTGAGGCACCGACAGTGTATTCCTACGCAAACACCTGTCTATAACCCTTCTCGGCCTGATCGTACTGCCCAGCATCGAGCTGCAGACGTGGTAGGAAGCGCCCGGTCCCATGCCAGTTCCGCTGAGCCAAGCGGATCATCTCCTCCGTAATATCACGGGATAGAAAGTCGAACAGGTTTTCAGCGCGCAGCATCGTGGTCACTTTGAGGTCCCGCGCCCACTCGTACACGGCATGTTGATCGCTTTTCAGTGTGAAGAACTCGCGGAGGTGCAGCTGAATCTCGCAAATGTGCTCGTTGACGACGGGATTTACTTTCACGTCACGATAACCGCTAGGCATCCAGTCGGAGTTGAAGCCGTTTGCCACCCGAAGAACGTCTCCCTGTAAGTATGAGAGTACGTCCAAGATGGTAGTCGATACGAGTCAGCCGCGCCATCTGTTCCTGTAATCCAACGCATAAGGGGCACGTACTTTCTTGGCAAGGCAAGGCAAGGAAGAATGGAAAATATGAGAGGCGTGCGAGATCACGCATTACCCTCAAAAACAAAAATGTTACCAGGTATATATCCATGTAGCGAGTAACTGTTGACGATTCGTACCCCGCTTTAGTTACACAATACGCATAACTAATGGCGTCAAGGACTACTAGATATATCGTTATTGGCCTTCGCTTTCTAGGTTCGACTTCCTGATGATGACGAAGGTACGCCCGAAAGTATGCGTTCTGGATTCCTTGTCGATGTTTTCCTTTCTCGCCAAGTGCATTAGATGCGAGTCATGTTCGCGTTATTTGGTGCTATCATACCCATTTTACCAGACCATCGGCTCACGGACGCACACCGACTGAATTCTGCGACCAACCCTGAACTTGTGTCAAATGTCCATCACTCAAGCCAAACCACCGCAAACCGCAAAACGTCCATCATACGTGGAAAAAATTTCCTCTTGAGACCCTTGACATTTGGTATTTTCCTTCACACATCCGCGTTTGTTTCCGGGCTTCAAGTGGCGCCTGGCCCTCGGCAGAGGGGGGGGTGGAGGCGATGACCCCCCTCTTGTTGTCATATTTATTATAACATTGGTATGACAACGATCGATGCCCGACTACCCCGAGCACTATCTGCAACAGCTACTTCAAATACAAGGCGAAGCAGAAAAGTTGGGCCTTCCCGATTCTCCCAAGGTGCCTCAAGCACCAAAATCAAAAAGGCCGATCGAGGTTACCTCAAGAACCAAAACAAAAGAACCTCGTGAGTAACCGGGGAGGACTTGTAAGACACCACTTGCAGAATTGCGGGTCGTCTGCAAATATGCGTAACCCCCTCACCTGGAACGACTCCACGATAGCCAAGTACGCCCGTTTCAAGGCCTCCGGTGTGTCACAGATCACGCTTACCCTCGCCATGTCAGTAACCTTTCGAACGTCCCCATCATATGACTTTCTGGCCTTGCGTTGCGTGCTTGCTCGTGACTTGACCTCCGCGCAGTGCACCTGGCACCCCCCCGTGTCTTTCGCTATATCTACGACGAGCTCGTCCAAACGGTTCTTTGCAAGCTTGGCGTCCGCAAGATAGAACTCTAACTGTGCTGCAAATCGAACGTCCTCATGGCAGTCCTGTAGCTCCAAGACCTTGGGCTGGAGGAGGTCCTTCGGCCGCGCCGGAGTGATTTCGCGAAGACACTTAAGCCCTCCATGCTTGTTGAGCTCGTAGTACAAGTGGTCGTACGCTCTTTCGAACTGCAGTACAGCCTTGATTTGAAGAAACTTGAGCAAATTTAGCTTGGCGTCTCGATCGTATGGGTTTTGGCATGTTTCACATGAGTTCTCCAGCTCGGCCTCCAGGCGGCGAAGCTCCGCTATGTCGATGCTCATCTATGATACAACATGAGCAGTGCCGTGTGGGTGATACATTCATGATTGCCATGCACCAGTGGATCATGTGTGTTCTCCATTGCCCCTGCGCTGGTGCCCTTGAGCTACAGCAGTGGTCCCCGCGCAAAGGACATCTAACGCTCAAAGGACAAACATTATTTGAGCGGGGAGTTCCCTGCGTGAAGGACGGACGCACCTACTACTTGTTTTCGGAAAAACGGGTCTCATTCTGTCAAACCGAGAATGGGTATATTTTACTCTGCGTGGGTCCCCGATTATTCACAGAAGAACACACCGGCTCGGCACACCATGAGAGAGCCTCTTGCTGGCTGCCGCATCTGCATCTTGCACGGAGGCTCTGGAAAACAATCAAACACCACGAAGCTTGTATTGGTGTCGTTGTTTTCATTGCGACAACAACTGAAACTGCTTTTCCTGGAAGGGCACCGTTCATTTTCGCTTGTTTCATTCTGGTACGATTTTCCACATCGTGGTGGTTGTTGATTGAGGTACATAATCGTTTGTCACAGGCAGACACACGTCAAGCAGTACCAGTCCAAATCGACTCTGAACGCCATCACTGCGGCGGTGACCGAAAATGATCAAGCATGGCGAAATTCGTACCTCGAACTCTATCTACCAAAGGTACTCCGATCTCGGACCCCACGGAGCCCCCGTGTCGGACGTTTTCGACATTACATGCCTAGCCCCACCTCAAACCCCTAAAATGGATATGCTGGCATTGGGATTGAGTCACGCCCATGCCCCGCTTCACCGTTTGCCAAAATTTGGATCGCCATTACGTACGGCGAGAGCCGTTGCGAATTAATCTCCGATTCCCACGATGCTGTACAGCTACAATACAGCAGCAACAACAGCAATGACAACAACACTAGCACGTACAGCAGAAGCTGTTGCCGTTTTCTTCACATTGGTAGGGGGGCAGAAAAATATTCGGCACAGACCAATAACCAGAAACGGGTATACCCGCGGGTGTTCTATCGCCATTTGTGGCTACACATAAAACTCAGGCGCATGTAGGTACTCCCAGAGAGCCTGGAACGGCCAACATGCCGTCGTACCCACTGTTGGAGACACTTTAACTGCGGGTACAACCCTCGCTGGCATCTCGACCCTCAGTACCCTCCGCTGGATACTAATGTAGTGATAGTAACCACGGAACGGCCCAAATTTGTTCCCAGAACTGGCCACAAAAAGTACCGGCAACTGCCGACTCTTGAATCCCGCCACAACCGTGTACCGCACAACACGCAAAACAACACACAGATAGGGCACGGATAGGGGGCGCTGGTTTCGCTGCGTTCTTATAGGAGGATATCGGAGAACCCTGTCCTCTGCGTTTTCTGTGTTGTAGTGCGTGTTGTTTGCGGTACAACGTTGTAGCGGCGGGTTTCAGAGTCTGCAGAGCTTGGTCCGTTCCGGGTACACCATAGTAACCAGCAAGGGTACTTACTAAGAGGGTCAAGATGCCAGCGAGAAGGGTTTGACAGCAGTACCCCGATCAGGTTTCACCAAAAGTGGATACGATGGAGAAGACAGCAAGAGTGGGACTGGGAAAGACACACGTGGACGAACTTGCATTCGTCTCTACTTTCGCCGGTGTGTCCGGGACCGCGGGCCGCATGCTTAGACTACAAGCTAGTTGTTAGTATACCATAATCGACTTCGACAGTCGCGAGGGAAGGGATTGCTGTACCCTTCTCGCTATAAAATATCGTAGGCAGGAACCGCAGGAGGGGGTCCAGCTCCCCCCTCCTACGTGACCTCGGTTGGGTCGTCTAGCTAGTAGAAGTGGAGGATAGGGGCCAGAGGGGCAGACGACAGAGTCCAATGATGGGAGAAAAAAAAAAAAGTCAACGTGCTGGGGAGCACCTTGCTAAGTGCCACACCGCTAGTGACTTGTGTGGACGAACTTTAGGGTAGTATCATTCGTCTCTCTTTTCACATTTCTGGGGTCGAGCGCAGCATGCTTAGACGGCGTGCTGGGGAGACCTTCTGCGAGCAGCTGGTAAAACATATAGATATGGACAAGTGACACTAAGACTACACACGCACCAAGTCCGTCATCTCTCCGCACTTTTTTCTGTGCCGTGCCCAACTCGCCAAACCTCTCACCTGAAGTACGCTCGACCTACACAGGCGCCGTGGACGCGCAATTGAGTGGTGCGTCCTCGTTCCTGAGTATACCTGGTAGCCTTGGGTATTGCCTTGTCCGCTCTGTATGTTTTGCAGGCAGCCTGCTGGTTACAATATTTGTACACATGTACAAGAGTTCGCTGCGGCGAAAACGCGGGCGACTGGAATAAACAACGGTATTAACGAACACCCCCCCTTCAACGAACACTTTTTTCAAATACACGTCCCTGAACGCACAGTCCGCGGGGACCCTTACTTATTTTTTTTGGAATTTTTCAGCTTTCCGTTGGCGTTCGTTTGGGCATCTCCGCGTGTCGATCGGGTCAAGCACTCCCGAGATACAGCACAGCCCTCACCCACACCCCTGATGTGGGGCATCTTCGCCCATTTTGGGGTCCTGCTGCTAAGCATGGGACGTACGAGAGTAGACCCAGAGCAGGCCCAGAAGGATATAGATGCGGTACGCAGCGGTCAGATGTCGCTCCGCGTTGCTACGAAGACCCACGGGTTACCGCTGTTGGTATGTCCGTACTTGGGAGGAGAAGACACGCTTTAACTCTTCTGATTAGGCACCCGCGGGAGCGAGGAAAGGAAGGGAAGAAGTGGCCCTCCCGAATTCCGGGAAGGGGGCCCACACACAGTAGCCTTTTTCAGGCATACGCATGCTCCTGTCTACGTACCCCCTCCGTGCTGCTATAGCAGATCTACCATGCTCGTATCCAGACACACAAACACCCTCCCCGGTTCGTCAAGCTATTGACAAACCATCAGTGGGGCATGGATACTCCAGATCTACTTAAGTTACTCATGCAACAACGGGTGCAAGGGAAAAACTCGGCCATGCGGATCAAAAACCCTCGCCTACANGGGGAAGGGGGCCCACACATAGTAGCCTTTTTCAGGCATACGCATGCTCCTGTCTACGTACCCCCCCGTGCTGCTAGCAGATCTACCATGCTCGTATCCAGACACACAAACACCCTCCCCGGTTCGTCAAGCTATTGACAAACCATCAGTGGAGCATGGATACTCCAGATCTACTCAAGTTACTCATGCAACAACGGGTGCAAGGGAAAAACTCGGCCATCCGGATCAAAAACCCTCGCCTACAAACTCAAAACATAAAAGAAACCGTCGCTATCACGAAGGATTCCAACGGCCGCACTATCAGGGCAGGACCAAGGCAGGACAGATTGGACAGGCCACGCTGATTACACACCCGAAGCAATTGGTCAAAAAAAAAACAAGCTCCCGCCGCGGGTGACGCCCCTGCCCAACGCTTCCTGCGTGACATAAAGAAACCGTCGCTATCACGAAGGATTTCAACGGCCGCACTATCAGGGCAGGACCAAGGCAGGCCACGCTGATTACACACCCGAAGTAATTGCTCAAAAAACCCTAAGCTCCCGCCGCGGGTGACGCCCCTGCCCAACGCTTCCTGCGTGACATACCATGGTCCGAGACGCGCCCAGTGCTAGAACAAAACAAAACAAACGCCACGAAAACGAGACCAGAACCCTACATCGGCAGGTTCATCAGAGCCTTCCGGTGGTACTCCAACTTGCCCCTACCAAGGACCTTGGTCAGCATATCGGCGTGCTGCTCTTCTGTCGAGACATAATCTGCGGTGATCTTGCCCGCCTTGAAGAGCTCGCGGATGAAGTGGAACCGCACGTCGATATGCTTGCTCCTCGCCGAGCTGAAAGGGTTCTGCACCAACGCGAGAGCCCCCTCGTTGTCCTCACGACCCTGATCGTGGCACCGCTCGTCTCGGGCGCAATGAACGACAGAACACCACGCACGAACAACGCTTCCTTCACGCCCTCCCCGGCTGCAATATACTCTGCCTCCGTGGTCGACTGAGCCGTCACTGGCTGTGTCTTCGTGGATGCGCACACTACGGTCCCACCTACAGTCACGGCTAGCCCCGTCGTCGAACGCCTGTCAACGGTGCTGTCGGCGTAACTAGAATCGACGAACACGTCTAGGTCTAGCCCTGATCCGCGGACGTAGGTGATCCCGAGGTCCTTCGTCTCTTTGAGGTAGGACATGTGATCCGCACAAGCGCGTTCCACATCCTCTCGGTGGGTGAGTGCGCGATCTTCTGCAGCTTGTTCAAAGGCAGCGCGATGTCCGGCCTCGTGAACAGCAACCACATCAGGCATCCGATCGCTTCCCTCACGGGCTTGTCCACTAAGCCGTCTGGGACAGCTTGGTGGTACCATTCTCAAGGTCCACCTCAATGGCACACCCATCGTACCAGGTACAATCTCCTAGATCCTTCACAGGGAATCTCTTCTGGAGAGACGCTAGCAACTCTTCACGCTCCTCCTCGGTCGCGGACAACATGATGTCATCCACGTAGATCACGATGAGACCTACGACTTCTCCGTCAACCACCTTGCGGAAAATGCAGGGGTCCACCCTGCACTGCTCGTAGCCGTTTGAGGTCAGGGCATCGGCAACCTCAAACCCCCACTCGCGCCCACTCTGCTTATGTCCATACAGAGCACGCTCGACTTTCACCGCCTTGCCAGTCCAAACACCACAACCGTCTGGAAGCCTCAGGTAGATTTCTTCCTTCAGCTTGGCGTGTGTGTACGCCTGCTTGATGTCCCAGTGGACAGGCCTCCTACCATTCTCGGTGGATACGGCCACCATAGTTTTGATGGACACCGCGGAAGGGCATTCGGATGATGAGTTGTGAAAATCCACACCGAGAATCTGAGAAAAACCACGCGCAACCATACGTGCTTTGAAGTCGACAATCAGCCCCTTCTCATTGGTCTTGTGCGAGAAAATCCACTTCGCACTGATGGCCTTACGCCCCTCGGGCAGACCGCTAATCTCGGGAAACGTCCCCGTCTTCTTGTGGCCGTCGAACTCCTTTGCTATGGCTGCTTCCCACAGCACCTTGTACTTGGAGTTAAGGACATCCTTGTACGTCAAGGGCACGCACTCTATATCACTTGGCTTCTGGCCGAAGGGCGAGGGGATACTTAGCTGCGGGTCATGAAGAGGTTGCGATGACCCGTCGTCCGCTGCCTTTGCACCGAACGCCTCCTCCTGTAGCTCGGTGCCGTACGGCAGCTCATGCATCTCACGCCGGTACTCGATGTTGACCTGCTCCTCGTCGTACCGCTCCCGCACCAGCGAGTTGGAAACGTAGTCCACGATGATCTCCGCCAGCAGCGCTTGTTCGGCGTCTGGCTCGGCGTCTGGACCCGGCGGCTCCTCGGGGCCTTGCAGCTCCCGGGTCTCCCTTCGTGTGCGGCCGCGCTCGAGCCCGTGGCGCAGCGGTCCTTCCTTCGAGGCGCCCCAGAGGAGCCGACGCCCTTCGCGGCCCGGCGGGTAGCGGCTGTCGGCGGGATCAAACTTGTACTCCTCGAGTTGCTCGGAGTCTTCGCCGGGCTCACTGCCGCTGGTGCCGCCGCCGTCGTCGTCGCCGGCGGCGTTGCTGCTGCTGCTGTCGCTGTTGCTGCTGCTGCTGCTGCTGCTACTTCTGCTGCGGTCGCTGCTACTGCTGCTGCCGCTGCTGCTTCCATCGAAGTCGC
>CACKRE030002093.1:0-14172 GCA_902602495.3 Ectocarpus sp. CCAP 1310/34 | reverse complement strand
CGGTATTCTGATGTATATCAGTACGCCGATCGCTTCGCCGAGAGGGCCGTGACCGCCACCGCCGGAGGGAGTACCAACGCTGCTGCCGCTCTGGGCGTCTCCAACAATGTACCAGCCCCGAGGGTGGAGGACGTGGGCAAGGCTCTGGATTGGTGGGCAGCCAGAGCGGTACAAACAGACGCCGAAGTACACCGACTCGAGCTAGAGGGCCGACGGTACGGCNGTGCGCATCGGTACGTTTGGCCTCTGTTGACTTCAACAAAATATCACGTTATTCACATGAACATGACCACGTACCCGCCGACGAACAGCCTGAAGGAAGCCATCACCGAGCTCCACAAACCTCCGGCCACTTCATCTGCTTCCGCGTGTGTTCCGAAAGCAACGGAGAAAGTGACGAAGAAACCGGGTAGGATACTCATCACCGTGGACGTACAAGAGCTTGGCAACATCGAACTGGAGGTACGTTTGGGTAGTTGGTTCTGCTTCGACAGAGAAAGGGGTTCTCGCCATCGCAGAAGGCGTGATTGCACCCTTGGAACTAACGGTTCGATACCCGCCATCCTTAGGGTCTCGCCCCCTGGGTGAGGCGGCCACTTTACCCTTCCTTCCATCTACGTGATCCATTGTACGCGTGTGGCTACGCTGATGTCCTATCATGAAACTCAACTTGCCCGGTAGGACCTGCTTCCCTTCCTGTCTTGACTTTGCCGGTGTGCGAACGAAAAAACAACATTCAACGAAACAGGTGGAAGTACATGACCCGTGGGGCGACTTGGTCTCCTTCGTGCACGTACTACGGAATGGTCACACAGAGCACCACTGAGGACTGGAAAGGTACGATCCGCTCGTTAGTCTGGTAACCCTAACCCTAACCATGGGAGCCATCACGCCGTGGCACGGCCGTGAGTCAGGCGTAGGCTCGTTGGCTTCAAGCGATAAAGTGCACAATAATTGTTCGTGGTAGAATTGCATTGGTCGATGTGTCATTTACTGCACGCTGGCCGATGTGCGTGCAGCGTTTGTCTTTCTCAAATAAAAGAGCTAGAACAGCAGATCCACACATTCCCATCTTGTCTGTCCATCCTCGCTCCAAGCCGAACGCGTCATCGTTAACCCACGCCTTTCCGCATTCCTACGTATTTACCTACACCAGGAGTGTCTCTTCGGCTGTCGACAGCGGAGCCCACTGTCCACGGGACGCCACCTGCGCTGGAAGGCAAGACTGTTTCTCTCAAACCCTATCGGATGCCGGAGCCCAGTTTCAGCAAACCTCGTGGCGCCATGGTGAGGAGATGCAATGATTTCCGGGTGCGGCATTTTGTATTTGTTGCATGAAATAGTACCATGGTAGTGTGTCATGGCTCCCCCATCCTCGCGTCGAGCTAACTTGGCTTTGGTTCTGTGCGGAAGCAGAACGGGCCAGCGTTTCCACAGTTGCTGCGCTTGTTGGCATAGAGACCACGCGGTGATGAGCTACACGGGTTCTGCTTGGATTTGGCCTGAATCTGCACATCCGCCTGAATAGACTAATTGTCCCACATTTTCTCGCGAAGTAATGCCTAGCTTCGTAGGACATCGTCACGAGCTAGTTTGCCACATCTGGTATGCACTTTGGCAGATATATCCAGCAGACAGTTCACCCCCTGACCCCCCCCCGGGATCGTCGGATTTTTTTTACTTTCCCCTCATCACCTCGAAAATCTTTGAAAACTAGAAGGGAAGGAAGAAGAGCGGAGCGTACAGTCGGCGATCGAGCTTCGGGAGTGTCGGTGAATGCGAGGAGGACGGGGAGTCTTCAAGCCTAGATGACACCATGTCAGCGGCGCTGTGCGTGGAGGGCTACGGCGGCGGCGCTCCTGGCCATGGTGGAGGCGGCCCCGCTCCGTGTGCCCCACCACCGCCTCCAAAGGCGAAACCCGCCGTGGCACAGGTGGAGGGCGGGGGCGGCGGAATGGGTGCCGTTTCGTTCGTCGTGGAAACGCCGGCAGACATCAAGTGAGTACGCCAGGCCAGACTGAATCAGCCCACGTTCGAAGTCCACGAAATCACGGCTCTCTTCATGGGTTTGGAAGCGACACTACAACTGCTTCGGGCACAGTGAATGCAGCTGGTGGCGCCGCAGACTTTCCAGTACCGCGTGCCATACGCCAGCTCGACAACCGCTCCGATTCGTGGATACGAGCGAAGACTTCGTATTGCGTCCCCAAATCTGAAAAAATTTAAGTATTACCAACCAAAACAAAAACACACAACACCCCTTATCTATTGCCCCCGTCCAACTCAAGCCCCTCCCGGGAGCAAATTTTTCGTTCAGGTTACATCTACCGTTGACCATTGCATGTTTTGGTTCAACTCTTGTCCGCATGACGCTAGTGGACCACCTATCGCTGATGACGGAGCGTGGTTGCAGGAGCTCAACCCCCTTGTTCCTTTCTCTCCTTCCTCCTTCACGCCCTCCTCCTCCAGGAGCAACGCGCGGGCAAAGAAGCTCACCGTGGGAGTATTGCAGCTCTCCGCGGAAGTTTCCCACTACGTCGTACCTGCCAAAGAATCCGCCGCTTACCTGCAAGCTAAGGTACAGCGAGATTGCGTTTCGTTCTCTGGAGAGGCGGTGGGGGGTGGGCAGGGAGGGTAGTAGGGGAGAAGTTCATTCAGGAATATGTCTCCACACACAGGCATCAAGGAAGTGTTCCCTCGAAAGTCAAGGTGTCGATGTTGCTGCTTATTTTGCACGCCAACCAGGCGACGAACAACACCGACTATCTTCTCCTGGCGAGCAATGACGTGTCCATCTTCTTCGACAACAGCTTCATCACCAAGACCAGCCTCACCTCCGTCTGTCCCGGAGAGTCCTTCCAGACCTTCCTAGGCATCGATCCCGCCGTTAAGGTGCGTGCATGAAGGAACGGGGACACCCCATGTGTCATGCAATATTTTTCGTTCGTGTATTGCTCCGTGAAAACATGTTTGGCCATCGACTCTGGGCTCAAAGCCTACCTTCTTCGTGCGTCGACAAACGTGTTCCTTCCTCGACCCTCTAGAATACTACCTGTCCTAGCGCACGTTTCCCTGTTCTTCGACCCTGAAACGTATTGGTCTGAAATGCACCAGATCACTGTTGGGCCGCTTCGCAAGACCAGCAAGAAGCGCGGCATCTTCTCCAAGTCCAACCACGTCACGCACACCCACAGGTACCGAAGTTGTACACAGACGATCACCGAGATCGACGAGAAAAGTAGAACCATAAGCTTTGAGACACTCACAGCGGTGGCAGGTAGCACGGTACGGAGTAAAAAAAGGGTGTTACACCCGATACTGGTTGTCTTTTTCGCACCCTCACATTGCAGCGTTCACCCACGGGGATGATGATATTCGGTATTTATGCCTTCACGGCTGCAAAAGTACGGCGGTATTATAGCTGTTGCGGAATACCATCCGTAACCCTTAGCGACGGTCGACCGCGTCGGGGGATATGGCATCTTGTTGCGGGGAGGTTGGTGCTTCCATTTTGACGAAGTTCCACGTACCCCTTATCCGTACCTTGCGAGTTCACGAAACAAAATAAGAGATCCACTGATGTTACTGACACTGTAGAACGCTACCCATGTTTCGATGCTTGCGTCGGTCTTCCGCTACGCTCGGAACTGGCGGTTCGTTGCGCATTTCGATCGCAGCACGTCGATCTCCAACAAGAAGAAGGTGCCGGTTACCTGTGTCGTCGTGGACGCCATGCCGCGCTCCACCAACGAGATCATCAAGGCGAGCTCCTTATAATATACCGAATATCGCTGCAAGAGTCGGCCTTGAAGTGTTTCAGTTTTCGGGAAGTCGATTCGAGTTCTGTTCTTTGTTCCTTTATGGAGCGCAGGATGCCTATTAGAGCGCTGCCTGATTCAGTTGGAGTAAGCGAAGTATGTCGGGGTAGGTTCGCATTCCACCGGGCGAGCGACTCTCAGTTTGTGGTGCGCCCAGGGCGACCCATCTGCAAGACCTCTCGACGATCTTACCTGCGTCTCCCCCACGTTTGTTTTGTTTAATCTGTGGTTCAAGAATAGCAGCAACGTTGACCAAAATACATCTCTGGTGCAACAATACCCGATACAGGTGATCCTCAAGCAACCGCCACCTTCTAGCGTGTCCGAGTCCGAAGCCATCACCGACGATGCCCTCGCTTCCGCCGCCTTGGAGATGTGCGAAGCGGGTGACGGGGGCAGCAGCAACGTCCAAACGCCGCCTGCGGTGAATGGCGTCTTAGGTGTTATCAAGAGCCCGTCGAACCACCTGGTGAGCCGACAGTTGGAGAGATCTTGGCCAATAGTTCAGAACGCTGCCCAACGAAATGCTAGGCGGACCATAGCTGAAAGGTTGGACATATTTCGTAGAGAGAAGCATAACATCATGATGACAAGCAGTTATCAAGTCAACGTGCGATCGTTCCCGAGCGGATGAGGTCCGGGGGAATAAGAAGGTGCGCCGAGATGAATCAGATGCGTGACAATGAGGAACATTCGCTCGATGCGCGTGATACGGGCTGGTTGTTGTGAGGCTCACCCATTAGTCACCAGGAGCAGTGCTATCGTTTCATTTACTATCGTGTATCAGTATTGTACGTACAGTGTGGAGCTGCAGCCATATCATGGCACTCTGGTGGCATTGTCATATTTCAATTTTCCCTCCCTTTTCACTGAATCGCGAAATGATCTGTGTCGCCTCCGCTCTTGTTTTACCCAAATCCATCGATGCTCTGTCGTTGTTTCCGTTGGTTGCCGATCAACATCAACCAACGTGTGCTCGGACTTAGGCGTGGGTGGGGAAGATCGCCCCCCAGGGCGAGATCTCCGTCCCTCTCGAGTACACCGTGGAGTGGCCCACAGGAAAGCAGATCGAGTTCTCTGAATGAAATATCGCAGGACGAACATGCAGTCAGAGCGAAAACAGACGAAGCAACTAACTTGCGTCCCGAACACATGGTAAACTTACATTCTTCCCTGTGCGATTCGTGATTCCTGTGTGATTCTTATTTAATGTAGTTGTCCCACTTGCAGCGGTAACGATATCGTGCTACGGTTGTGCGGTACTGCTGCCGAAGCGACGTAAGTCTTGTTCTGTCGTCTCAAGGTGTGCAGAATCATTCGAGCTGTATACTTTACCAGCTCTGCTGAGTTTGCGCGCTGTTGCCGGGTGTGTACACTATGGTTTGTAGACAGTAGTCAGTGCCATGTGTTTTGGTTGAGCGTGGAATAGCAAGTCTCTCAGTGCGTGCAGTTTTGAGGGAGAGGGCGTGCCGTGAGGGGCTATCCCACGTAGTCATTTGGTGAGCACATCGCAGCATCCGCCCTCCTCGTCGCCGTTCACCCTCCCTCTTGAGGGTGGAAGCCTTCTCAAGGTTGGTTGTGGAAGGGTGTTGAGCTAGAAGCATAGTGTTGATGGTGTTATCGTGTCGAAATTTGAGTAGAACCACTCGCGTGCGCAACTGGGGAGGCATGAGTGCCCCGCTTTGTTGCGCTCGCCGTGATAGGCTTTGTACCCGGTGTATGTAGCCGTGTCATTGTGAGGCAATTCCATAGAAAACCTGTAGCTGGTACGCATTAGACCAGTCAAGCCCGCATGGCTCCAAATCATGCAGAGTACGTGAGATTCCCTTTGATCTTCACGGTCCGCGTTGGAATCCTGATGTCATCACTGAGAGTTAGGTAACGTTTTAAAGCGAATATCATGATGTATTTTGGGGTTTTCCAACGGACTTTGGATCTTGTTCGTGTGGAAACGTGTGGAGTCGTGGTGCCCTATACCAAGGGTCGCCTGCTGGCGGTTAAGCCTTTGTGCAGTTCCGGGACCGAAGGTTTGTAGAGGCAGTGACCGAAGTCGATGTTGTTCTAAATGCCGCTTCTGAGAGTTGTACTTCTTTTCGTCTTGTCCACTTCACAGCATACTTGCAGTGTTGAGATGTTGAGGTATGGTTGGGATTGAGCCTGGTGGGGCTCCCAACACCTCGTGACCTCGCTGCAATTACAGTATTCTGATCTCCAATCATTTCATTCACGAGCTCCTCGCCAAAACTCGTCGCTACATGTTTCAGTACCAAACGTCATCACACCGTTCAATGTAGTGTAATCGTATAACTATGATACGGTAATCATGTCATACCGAATAAATCTGGTGGTGTTCGCATCACTGTCAACTATCGGAGGCGTAACACGCGCTGTCCTTTGAGCCAGCTTCCGATCCTTCGAGTTGATACTTTGGACAATTTGTTGAAGGGGCGACTTCATTCCCTTTTTGACATGAAATACTCGTTCCACCAAATTCACAGTTCACGGTGATACTATCCCTTTGACGGCATTGGTGACGTCTTCTGGGCTCCTGGAGTAGTTAAAAGATGCCTTACGGCAGCTCCGTCGCCCCTGAGTGGTCTTGCAAAGTCGTCAACGAAGTCATCAAACATCTCCGCGGTGTTGCATCGAACTGGGATTATTTGTTCGTCTTTGACACTCCCGCATCTCAAGTTGGTTCATTTCGCTCCCTTTTCCTGTGTTTACAAAACAAGGGCATGTGCAACACATGTTTCGGCCGTGACATGCGATAGCAGCGCTGGCGGAAACTAAACCATCAAAGCGCCAAGCAAGCTGCAAGTGGGGGGAAGCGATGTCGCACACGGGAAGGTGGCACCACAAACTGTGAACAAACCTATGTCGGATTCAAAGCGAGCATAAAGCGAAACATCTCTGTAACCTACCCAAAATATTGACCCCGGTGACGGAGAATTTCGAAACGCGAATACGAGAGGTTTTCTCAAACGAATCGAGGGGGTGAGCGGAAAACACGAAGGTACACTAGCCCGTCTCAAACAAAAAATTGACAGGGCGAGCTAGAAGCATGAAGAAACACAAAAACAACACGACAATAAACAAATGAACATTCCGGTTAGACAGGGGCGGTTGGGGGAACAGGACGAGCTATCGCCAGGCAGGGGCGACAATGTCCGTACCACGTGATTCATTTACGTTGCGTAAGATACCAAGCATGAAGCCACTGCGTAGTAGTACGGCGCAGCTGAAGGCATCAAGATAAACATAGACTACAGCTCCTTGACTGAGGCCATGACAACAAATAAGATGTTCGCCCCCCTCTCCCCAATCCGATTTAGCCGTTCCCCCACCACTACACCGAAATAGACTGCGAACCACCTTTGCCGAGGAGTACCTCGAGCGCTGCCTAGCCGACATGGCGTCTAGAGCTGGCGCCTTTGCGATAGCCGAAAAGCTCGAGACAGACCTGACCCGCTTCTAGGAGACGTTGGCAAAGAAAATCGACGAGGAGACGGCGGGGCTGACCACACTTGTCGAGGACGAGGACGGTGGCGGTGGGGCCGAGGAGAGTAAGTTGGAGGAAGGCCGCGGCGACGCAAGCGGGGAAGCATTGCAGGTGGTTGAGGTTGACTGGCGGCGTCATTTGGGGTCCGGTAGGTCGGTTTCATGGGGGAGGGGCGTTTCCATGTGAGCAGTTGAGAGTGTGCGGCACTTGNAGGGGAAGGAAAAACGCGATTCCGTTCTTGGACGTGTTGGTTGTGGGTCGGTTTACTTTCGACTGGACCACTACACGTTTCGTTTTGTTTCTTTCGGGCTGTTTGCCCTGAGTAATAATTTCTTGGTATCTAGCGGATGCGCGTCGCATGGGACACCAACCCTGCGTCAAAGACTCCGTTCGATGTTCGTGTCGGCGGGTTGTGCAGTGTATAGCTGTAAAATATATTTTGTACGGAGACACCCTTCCTTTGAGTTTCTTTCCTCAGACGTTGTACAGGTATCAGGTCGGGGACGGCGGCGGGCAGAAAGGGAGGGGGTCTTCCTGCCAAAGCGCATATCTGACATATTTTGCCCGCAAATAGATGTGATAGTTGTTCGGTTTCAAGGTGCTTGCGCCAGGAAACACCTTTTGGCAGACGTTTTTGAGTAGAATGTGACCGACGCATGTGTGCCAGTCTCGTGTGCTGTCTACCTGCCGGTTCCCTACTCCTTGTCAACATGCCGCCCATGTCAACCTTTTGGTGCGCTTGACAAGGCAGTTTGTGTCGTCGTCGACATGTTCAGTGATGTTTCCGTATTCCGTTGAGATNACGCCATGGTTTTAAAGGGGGGGGGGAGGGGCGGACGTGGGGGGGGAACGGGAAGGGGAAGGGGAAGGAAAAACGCGATTCCGTTCTTGGACGTGTTGGTTGTGGGTCGGTTTACTTTCGACTGGACCACTACACGTTTCGTTTTGTTTCTTTCGGGCTGTTTGCCCTGAGTAATAATTTCTTGGTATCTAGCGGATGCGCGTCGCATGGGACACCAACCCTGCGTCAAAGACTCCGTTCGATGTTCGTGTCGGCGGGTTGTGCAGTGTATAGCTGTAAAATATATTTTGTACGGAGACACCCTTCCTTTGAGTTTCTTTCCTCAGACGTTGTACAGGTATCAGGTCGGGGACGGCGGCGGGCAGAAAGGGAGGGGGTCTTCCTGCCAAAGCGCATATCTGACATATTTTGCCCGCAAATAGATGTGATAGTTGTTCGGTTTCAAGGTGCTTGCGCCAGGAAACACCTTTTGGCAGACGTTTTTGAGTAGAATGTGACCGACGCATGTGTGCCAGTCTCGTGTGCTGTCTACCTGCCGGTTCCCTACTCCTTGTCAACATGCCGCCCATGTCAACCTTTTGGTGAGCTTGACAAGGCAGTTTGTGTCGTCGTCGACATGTTCAGTGATGTTTCCGTATTCCGTTGAGATGTGGAGTTGCCTACTCGCACAGGTGCTTTGTTCGTCCGTTTTCCTGGTCTTCTTGTTCGCTTCGCGGTGGCGAAGACCCCCGACCTCAGCTGGAGCCCTCGTGCTTTTGCCAGCGTGTTCGAAAGTGAACTCTGTTGCCTTGTCTTGTCGAACGGAGGGGGGGGTCAATGACACTGCTGCGACACGATATTGCACGGCGGTGAAAACAGCTTTCATCGTGTGCGTAAATCTGGATGCTGCACTTTATCGTTATTGCTTGCCTCGTGGTGGGAAAGGCCGCAGTAGGAAAATGGCCCCCGCCATGTTTTGTGCAACTTTCATTTTGTTAACCTTCTTGTTTGCCTAGTGGTTGCCGTGAAGCTCCAGTGCAGTTATCCGAAAGAACAGTGCTTTTCGAACAGAAAACATGGAGCAAAAGGATTACCTTCCTGCCCCCTCCCCCTGGCCCGCTGCCACCGCCACCGTCATCACCGCATAAGGTGTTTTTCCCTTTGCACCCTCCTGGCCAAGATCGAATCCTGACCGACTCGGGCCTCACCTACAAAACTGTCCTGCGGAGTGGGGTCATGAGAGCACATCGCCATCATTGCGTGATGCAAGACGAAAAACAAGCCGTGGTCGTAGAAAACCAACCACGGTGCCGCGACATGTTTGAGGGAGACGATTAACCTTTGGGGTACAGCTCAACAGCAACCGCCTGCTAAGAACAGCTGGCTGCCATTTGCCTTTGCCGTCGCTGGGCGGTGCGGGTCGATGGACTGCTCAACTGCGCACGCGCAGCAAAGGATGGCAACGGGGGGTATGACAAACGTTGTGACCGCGGTGCTTGACTACTATTGTCAGGGGCAATACGCGTCGACCGTGGTGGATTTGCTGTAGAGAACCTTTTGTTTCTAGCCGTTTACGGGGCTGGAATTGCCTATTGTACGATGGTCAATACTCCGGACATTCCACGAGCACCAACGAGGTTCCCGTTGAAACATCATCGTGGGGGAATGAATTCTTGGCATGCCATGTATACCATTCGCATCAGACGTCTCAAGTAGTCGATCACTCTCGGGATCCATACCCTACGGCAAGCTTAACGGACAGGGCAACACACAAGAACGCCTCATCAAGTGCCCTCAGCCGGCCAGGTTTCCATCAATCAAAACACTTGTACATGAGAACCAAGCGTAAAATAGGCCCTTCTCACGCCATCGAGGAGCGATCCTCCCGGTCGCCCAGCGCCTCACATCGCTGACGTGTCCCTCGAAGCCCATCGCCTCCCCTTTCTCCGTGCCCCAAAAGCCTTTGGTTGTCGCCCTTGCCCGGTGCCCGAGAAATCGTCCGCGACATCATACTCCGTACCGATCTTCGGCCGGAAAGAAGAGCGGAACCGGAGGGCGGTGGGCTTGCTTGTGTCACCGCCACCGCAACCGCCGCCACCACCACCTCCACCTTCATCCTCGGCATAGCTGAAGAGCTTTAACTTTCTTTCCCGAGACTTCTTCTTAGACCAGCGTCCACGGTCCAGGCCCGCCGCCCGAATGCTATCGGCGACATGGATGTCGCTCCGCGCGCTGTTTCCTCCTAGGCCGTCGCCACTGCCACCGCTCGGGCCACCGGTGGAATTTCGAGCGGGGTTCTTGCGCCTGGTGCTGCCCCAGTCCGTGTCGACCAAATGCCCACCCCCACTCCCTCTGCGACCAGGATCAGGGTGCCCCTGGGTATGCCGTCGTTGTGGCTGCTGCTCTTCTGCCCTTGCCCCGCGTCCCCCTCCGACCAGGTATGGGCGCCACTTTCAATAGACGTGCTTCTAGGATTTCTGGCCGTGCCGCTACTCGAACAAATAACCTTCCGCTGTGCCAGCCGCCGCCGCCGCCGCCGCCGACTCCATGCTGACGGTTCCTCCCAGCTTTACCCGTGTCGGCGGCGGCGTCGCTCGCGGACCGCGGAACATCGTCACCGATATTGTTCTCGCGACTAAGGTCTTCGCCACCGCGCCGGCCCCCAGGTCCCTGCTGACGCCGCTGGTAAACAAACCAAGGCTATGGGGTCTCTTGCTCCATCGGGTGTGGGTTGGGTCTTCCTCCGAAACGCGCGACAGCTCGCGGACGGACCGGAGGTAGGGCAGGTTGGCCGGGAAGGCGGCGTGCTCTGCGGTGTAGTCGTGCTTGGTGTCCCCTGTGTCGCTGTCGACCTCTCGCTCGCCCCGAGACGAGGCCCACGGTGGCCCCCTTCGACATGGGCCGGGCAATGGCGCGGCGGAAGGTGTTACCGGGGATGTTGCAACGGGTGACGTCACCGCTTATCAGAGCTGTGACCTCCAACAGCCCGTTCACTTTAGCCTGTTGTTCGGTGGTGGGGTAGCGACTTCGCTAGTTTTGTGCAGATTTACTCACGAGAGAAAACTGAAACAATGCTATAGGCAGGCACGCGCAAGTTGTGTGATCGATTCCGCTGGTGGTTTCCGAGGGACTCGCACAAGTCCCGCGACAGTTGTGCAATGGGGTAGACAACCCACGCCAAAAAATCCTTGGGTCGGTCGACTGCTGCTCCGCGAAAACCGAGAAAACTCCAGCAGAAGAGAGGGGCTTGTGCGGGAAGCGGCGTGGGGCTTTTCCAGCGCCAATCAGTGCCACGAGACTAAGGTGAGCTCGTGTACTTGGGGTCAATTCTGGTGATGAATTCTCGTGGACATCACCATGTAGATAGCCGTCAGAGTTGCGCGGCGCCTGTCCACGCTGACCTGCACAGCTGTGGGTTCGTCCGTGCAATAGCGGTCGGCCTCGACGTTGTTCTGCCACAGGAGCACCAGCCTTGTGTGCACCCCCGCCACGCTGATGTGACTTCGGCGGGTGTATTCGTGCGCAGGTTAGGGTAAGCAAGAAATGCAAGAGGAACCAGCACGACAATACGAAGGTCTCCCGGGTCGTGAGGAAGAACAAAATTTCAGGCCGCTTTTTCACACCAGCAGTAACATGATGTGCGCGAACTATCACGTAGCACTATCATAACTTTCGTATCCACGACTTGGTACTTGAGACCTCCTCCTGGAGTTGCAGTAGGACTGCCGTTAAGGAAACAGCGCTACGTTATACATTCGTGCAAAGAACCAGCTCTGCAATTCATCAGATCGTGTCCCCCCTAGACTGGAGGTCATGCCGATACTTTGTTACGCTCTTGTGCTCCAACGTTTTTTAACCAATCGGAGAACGTCGTCTCACTGGAAATAACCCTGCTGCAACCGCAAACCTCGCTCGTGTTTGGAAGAGACCCATCCCGAATGATCAACAGCAGCGAAGGGGGTACATAAAATAATTCGCAGACCGAAGTCAATACGCCTGTGACGAGAGCCACAGAAAAGGGCGGGGGCGGAGGGAACGGATTTCAGCACCGACACGTCATGGTCTGCAAGTGCGACGCGAGGACAACCTAAGCTTCCATTGCGGGCGGTCCTGCGCCGCTGTTGCATCGACACTACCGGCAACCGCCAAATTTGCGGTACTATTTCATGGTAGGCGGCAGCGCAAAACTCCTCTCGGCGCACTATTGGCGGGGGGTCGGTTCCTGTCAGGCAATCAAACCGGTAGACTCGAAGGACCAGGGACGTGCACGCGCCGAGGTCGGTTTTCTCCAAACTTACACACTCTCTTTGGTTAGGACCGGTTCCAGCCGCGATCATCACCGCGTTCCGGTGGGCAGGCGAAGGGGTGAGCCAGTGCCTCAGGAAGGCCCCCTGCAGCTGCACCGCGGAGTTATCCAAGTTCTGGTGACCGATCCCACGTACCTAACCAAAAAACCAACAATAACACGGAAACTCGGTGTTACCACTGAAATATCGATCATTCCTCCCAAAACAGTCGATCACATGTATGTGTCGGTAGATCCATCGGTGGACCCGTCTGACGGTCGAGATAATTTGTTGTTGGCCGACACGAACATGTGATGGTGTTTGTGTGCCGAGCAATGGCCCGAAGCACAAATATCGCGACGGTGGGCACAACCTACAATACCGGGAAACAAGCAAGGGGCGCCAGGCGGAGGGGCAAGGTACTATTCCGGTACAGTAGGGCATCAGCAACGAACAGGGCAAGAAGTGTTGCAAAGATGGCGGGCGTTGGAGCTGTTCTGACACAACCCCTACGGCGTTTTCGTCACGGACCAAGCAAGTCCCACGTGCGAGCCGACTCTCTTGACGAAGCCAACAACAACTTGACAATCCCCGTTGAGCGAAAAGAGGGGATCGCCATTGGACGTTTGGGAGGTTGTACCCTTTGCGTGATCTCCTCAGATATAAGATCCTTCTCTATCCAAATCTTCGTACCCCCCCAGAAAATATTGTAGTGTGTCCTGTTGTCGTCGACCACCCCACAAGCCGTACCCTGATAAGCTGAGCCAGGAGGCCGTTCATCAACCCGTCTGGATAAAGCCTGATCCGCATCTCCACGCACAGGACGCCCTCGCTCGACTCGAGCGCGGGCACCACCCGCCGCTTTCCCTTCTCGTCGAGAACCCGTACCGCGAACGCGCTGTACGCTCGCTGTACCACGGTCTGTGCGGGTTGTTGTGTGTACGGGTTGCTCCGCCACAAGAATTTCGGCCGTGTTTCGTCTAGGACAAGACAGGATAGGGGTGGGGGGGCGGTGGATAAGAAAGGGGCATAATGCTTTCAAACTACACTCAACGCCGAGCGCAGAGAAATGAGATACGCGCGTAACCTCCCGAAAGGTCTCAGTTTGGCCCAATCAGAACTTCCATTCCTCCCTCTTGAGCCAACCCCATGTTGAAGTGGCAGACCCCCTCCGTTGAACAAACCTGTTTCAACACAAACAGACAGACCGTCGGTAACGACGCAAATATTAATGAAGCAGGCGTTTGGGCGGTGGCAGGGTGTATGAATGTACGTTTCGGGTTGAGTTCCCCCCCAAAGATGTTGTTGCCGTCCAAGGAACGTTTGCTTTCGTTCAACTACTACCATATTTACAACACTGGCGGCAACGACTGCCTGACCCTCCCTGCGTTGCCATCCTGTACTTGTTCGATATCCTNCAGAGCCCACCGCCCGACGCGATACCGCCCTGAAACAGTTTGAGCAGAAATAGCCAATCTGGGCAAATCTAGCAACTTGTCTAGCTCCTCGCTGCAGCATCCGATGACGATGACACGCATATGCTCGCGAAGCTGCTGATGAGACCTTCAATTTGCACCGCTTCTTGGAATAGCCCGTCCCCTACTTGCCAAGAAATGGCAAGAGGCGTCTGGACCCGAAATTTCAATTTTTTTGGCTCTCGCTCTCAATCAGGAGTACTTCGCTCTCAATCAGGCGAATATGTTGTTACAAGTGGTGGAATTTTGTCGAGGAAAACTGTTACAACGTAGTCAGGCACAGTTTACCATAGGTGCGACTGCGGCAACTAGC
>CACKRE030002092.1:0-27799 GCA_902602495.3 Ectocarpus sp. CCAP 1310/34 | reverse complement strand
ACACAACCGCCCCGTCCTCAAACTGTCCCACCTTGCTTTCGGTCTCTGTAGAGGTGAGGGCGAAAGTGCTGCCGGGCGGAGGCGGTGGAGTCGGCGCCCACATCTAAAGAAGAGCGCGAAAGCCCCTCTTTTCTTCTTTTTCTCGCTGCTGTTGCCGGCGGCGCCTGCTGTCGTTTGCTCGTGCCATCACGCTTGACACGGCCCGAGCTCCCCGAGCTGCAGCTGCCATAGTGACTACTGCTGTCGCTGCTGTGTTGGCTGCTGCTGTGGTCCTCCTCGTCTCCTTCATAACATGTGTCGTGGTGGTCATGTGGCGGTGAAGTGTCCGCAGCGGGGGATGGTGACGCGGCCGCTTTCGCGCCGAACCGACCACCTGTTCTTGTTTGGCAGCTGCCACGCTTCTTGTTTCGTTTACCGGGGGGACGCCCAACCATGTATGGGCTTGGATGGGCTCTCAGTGGGGTCTATGTGACTGCTGTAGCGTGTGGTGTGTGGTGTGGTGTGTGTGGCGGTACCAAACTTTGATGGGCCATAACTCTTTCAGAAATTTTTTGTTCGCAAAAAAAAACGGTCCTGGGTACAGGTCCAATTCGCCCGAATCCGTCGAGTTTTTCGAAATCTATCGGTTGGTTTCACCATTAAAAACATAACTCTGGGACCAGCTGGAATGAGTCTTTTTGCCCACTTCTCCGTTGTATCTCAGCGAATACAAAGTTGAGTTGGGTCGCCGCGTAGCCCTCAGCGTGATACGCTCAAAACCGGTCTTAAACAAAAAAAGTGGACATCACACACGCCCTACTAAAACATAACAAAATCTGGCAAAATCTCGACGGAATCGCGATTTTCTCGCCAACCAAAAAAAAAAAAAAATCTGCTCCGATCAAACGATCCGCCTGAAATAGAGCTTTTTAACGATATAAGGTATGTAATTAGGGGGTACGTCAGTCGCTCGCAATATACTCCGGTGTGATTCTAGGCAATCGTGGAAAAATTTAACCGGACGGACTATAAGGTTTTTGCCTGGTGGGTACTCCACACCACACAAACACGAACCTAGAGACAGCAGCCATCGTACATGCATATTATAGTCCAAAACGGAGAGAGAGTAGAAACGTTCATGCAGTGTCATATTTCGTCCTAAAATACTTTTGCTGGTACACCAGGTGAACGGAACTCGTCCAAGAGTCATCGCAAAAAACCAAGTGGGCACTGGTTGGTTGTCGAAAGAACGTAGGAACGTAGCCTACCAGATCATCAGCGGGCATGCATAACCTACCTGTGTTCAGGAGGACCCGATTCGCAGGGTATCCGTCGATTGACTTTTACCTGAATCGGTACTACTTCGCATGTGGCGTCATGTGGCGTCAGTTGGATACTAGTTTGGATCCCCGTGGGTGCACACTTTTTCTCCTGACTTGGACATTTTCCCAGTGTGTCAGTCCTGAGAACACCTCTGGAGTCGATCCTAAAAAGAACCTTGTGACACTTCCATCGAATTACCCATCCTGGCCACAAGAGGTTCCCAGTTGAGGGTAGATTATGTGGGTGGAGTGTTAAGGAGGACCCGATTCGCAGGGTATCGGTCGATTGACTTTTACCTGAATCGGTACACCTTCGCACCTGTGCAAGCAGAATTACAAAAGGTGCTGGCAATCTTCTGTTCGCCGTGAAGAAGGTAGTCTACATAGACAGCAAGCGGATGTGCATGCCACATGGTTTCACGGTTGTGCATCCTTTAGCCTCAACCACGGGCTATCGGCCACAACCCTAAATTTTAACCCCAACCCCGACTAGAGGTGGGAGCTCGGTTGTGGTGTGCATCGGCAAGGTCCTACCGTGTATGACACAAGATAACACACCCGCTGGACCGATTTTCAAAGCTGGAATACTCCACGACGAAGAGGACGCATAGACGAGAAGATACGTTTTCAGAGAGCTCTCGACCAGACGGCTTCAACGCCGCCGTTTTCGGCCCTGCGACTGTTGCTGCTGTTGAAAAATCGAGCTTTAGAAATCGGCCCACGGGGTGTGTTATCTTGTGTCATATACAGTAGTGCGTTGGACTTCCGCTCAACAAGACACGCTTATTGTCGACATCAACAGTGGGGCATTGAGTAGGCTTTCAGGTCCAACAACGTTCACAGCGTTCCTCCCCGACAGGAGATCCCAGTTTTAATCCGATGGAACACGACGGGCTTCGCGTCAGTCAGGTATTCGACAGAAACCACCGTTCCGTGGAACAGTCCGGAGACGGTACTGACATCTGACGATTGGCTTCGATGTATGGTTCAAGTGGTATTGAGCGTGTTGGAGGGCGCCTATTTTCGGAAACTCGTTTTTCCCTCAGAAACTTTCAGGTGGGAGGCACCGGGCCAAGCCTAGACACGCACAGGCTCACCAGTCCTAGAGCGTCAGGCAAGAGTGTAAGGTTGAAACGCTCTCTTTGCATGCATTATTACAAAATGGACTACAGTAGACCACCCCCATTTGAGTTACTGCACAACAGGCAGATGAGGGAGGGGCGAGGGAAGTGATGGGTAGAGAGAGCATCATCAGAGGAGTTGTGGTACATCGCCGAGGAACAAACGGCCGACCACACGTAACACGCAAACGTCTTGCTTAACGCAGTGCGCTCCGTTTCAAGTCGCAGTAGGGGGTGGACTCTAATGGTGATTTGCCTATTAGAAGGTTGAAGGCATCATCAGGTATCTCCATTCATGCCCTCGAACTCGCTCAACTTTCTCACAATCAACAACACACGTTACACGTCATCTTCAACAAGGAAGTGGAACACTGGTATGTTCGCAAAGTGGTGCATGAAGCGTGTAAACTTGTAAATTGGTATGGTCATGCTGCCTGCCTACATGAAGAATGAAGACGTGTTGACTGCAGTTCGGAAACTCCTTCTGATGCTTCCGTTGCCAGCTTTGCCTCTCCGTTTCGGAAATCGAAGACATCTCTCTTTGCAGTTTGAACTTGGACGCCTAGCTGAGGATGGGTTCTGTTGAACCATCTGGCATGCTCGCCTTGCTTCTCTCGCGGATCAGTATATGTCTGTCGTCAAGTAGGAGGCCCGTCCTACTGCCGTTTGAACCACAGGCAGCTCGCCCGATGCACTCGAAACCCGTGAGCCTGTTGCTGCCGTTCGTCCTTGCTCGTGGTGAGTGATTGTTCTTTCAGTTCGTACAGGGCAACGTATTTCCGCGTCGAATACATTCCCATGAGCAAACATTGCTCACTCCTCCACGGTGGTACCGTTTTGCTGACCTTCTGCCCTCGCAACACGTTTGTGATCGCAGGCGCTGTGTAGGATCAGGCAACTTGTGTTCGTTCACAACCGCCGGTGGTATCTTCCGCAAGCACACCGGGATCCATCTCTGCCTCGGTCACGCGACCGTAACGGCGCGGACGGTGGAGATCTTATGCTTCAGTCCTCACCATCCGGCGCACTGGGGACATCTGGCAGGTTGCCGTTTCAGAGGTGCCGCAGATCACGGCCCTCCCCCTTTCTTTGCGCGTTGCTGTACGACTCGGACATGTCGACGAACCCAATATGAGTACAGACGTGCAGTGCTACCGTAGTTCTCGAACCATGTCACAGCACATCGGTTGTTCGGGAACCGTTGAATTGAATACCCACGAGAAGTGTTGGGTTGTTCATTGCATTGGATCCGGCATCAGCCGAATCGGCCTGCCCACTCGATATCGACCCAAGTACACTGGTAGCCAGAGGCAGATTGTGGGTAGGTTGGACACCGACTACAACCTGGGGGGGGGAGATTGCGGGGAGGCTGCAGCCCAAAGTGTGCAATTTATCCCGCATCTTGGATAGTGGAGTTATTCCAATCATCATGGCGGGCTGCAAGCCTGAAGAAAAAATGAGTTCAACGTCGAACTCGGCCCCCCAACCTCCCCGCCCCCAAGTTGTGGTTGGGCTGCCTCTCTGGCCACCAGTGTAGTGCTGCCACCCGGTCGAGGTGGCGGTCTCCGTGGTGGCCTTTCGCGTCGGCATGCACAACACCTTACACCTATCACGATCCAGTAATCACCAACCTAATAGCTTCTCACAGTGCACTGACCTCACATCGAGCCCAGTTGATTCGGTTGAGGGCTTGGGATAGGGTACAGTATAGGTCCCTGCTTAGTACCGGTTGAATAGTGCCGGTTGCCGGTGTATTGCCGGTGAAACATCGGCGCACACCCTGGCACTAAACAGGGACCTCTACTGTATGCGTTTCAAACCGGGATGCACGCAAAATGTAGAGACATGCTTGTCTTCCTGTTTCAACCATTCTCTTGACACCTGGTGGTCGGATCGTCGCCTGATGCTTGTGATTCCATTTTCTGATGTTGCACCGATAGCGAACAACGGCAAACGCCCGCTACGCAGGTGTTGTCCTGCGACATCTGCAGGATTTCAAAGGCTTGGCTTCTATCACGGTGGTTCAGCCTACCAGAGCACATGGTCAGGGTTGACGGAGAGTGCCCGTGACATTCATCTTCGTTATACCTCTGTCTAACGTTACATTCAGGTTCAGGTTGAGCGCATCTCCGGCAACCGGTCTCGTGGGAATGCAGGAGAGCGCCTTCCTCAGCGACTTCTTCGGCTGCGTTGGTTTTTTCCCGCTATCCACCCAAAGGTGTCGCATGTAGCTATGATTGGACGACAATTTCAGTTTGGGGGAAAAGCGAGATGGTTAAGTTGCACGTGGCATTGTTGGCAGTTCGGCCAACTCATTGAAGCAGCGTCTGCATGGCGCGCGGTACTGGTGTGGTGGTGGGCGCTCGCGGCTTGCCCCTGCTGCGCCACACTCCGTTGACCCGTACATCAACGCGTGCGGTTGTTTCGTTGTCGGTGCCAGTGAAATTCGCGAGTCGATGGTGAAGGTGATGACAATTCTACAGCCGTCAGCTGTTGGGGGTGACTTTGGCGATCAAGGGCGCTTCGATGCGATGGCACAAGGGGCGGACTGGAGCAGCAAGGTCTCCGAAGGGCACCAAATTCCTATGAACCCGTCCAGTTGCACATTCTGGTGTGCAATTGCCCTGGGGGCACTCGTGAAGGGCCGTCCCATCGAATCGGTATGGAGTGGCGTGGGTTCTCTCCCTGTGTTGATGAAAACGAATTTCAATACCTGGTCGAGGAGCCAGTTATTACCTCCATTCCTACCTACATGCCGTAGGATTTCTTTAACTTGTGGAATGTATTTCGTTTACCGTGCTTGTTGAAAGGGGACCAAGTACTCTCAACTGGCCCACGAAGCCCTGGCCAAGAGCAACTCGGGCCCCGCAGACGCCGAGGTCGCAAAGTGAGTCGATCAGGGATATCCTCCACCAACATCACCAATGACCCTTGCGTTTTGGTGTATTCTCTGCCGAGCTGGTCTGCCATACGGCCTTCAATCTCGTCTCGCCTCGCTCTAGTGTTGGCGTTCTCAAGACGATCGCGGAATTAACGCGATGGGCAGCGCTCCGTTCTACGAGAACATTCACGCTGGTTATCGCGGAATGGAGCGGCAACGTCCCTTCAATATGTCTGTTGGTGGCTGCCAAGGGCATGGGCGATTCCGGCCTACTTGCACGGCTGGACAGGAGACTTGGTGAGGCGTTAACCCTGACATGTCGTGGAAGTGTGTGTACATCGCGTATATCTAACGCATATTCTGAGCTTGTTGTGCCACAGCAATGGTGGTGAACGGTCGATTTATTTGGATCGGTGCACCCGCCAGCCTGCAGCTAGATAGAAATGTTTTGCTCCAGCGAATGTATCTTTCCACAGGTTCCTCTGCTTCCGCCGCTCCACCATTTCGTCAATCCTGCAGGAAAACTATCAACAGTACCTGGCTCTTTCGGAAACATACGTGAAGAGCGTCAGAAAGCACGGGTCCACCGATGCTCTTCCAGTGGTGAGCGTGCCTTTACGGTCGATGAGGGCACAAATGTTGACCAAGGTACAAAGAGCGTACCTCCTCTAGTCTATGCCGCATCTTCTTACATTCGTGCGGCAGACCAACGCCCACGTCGACGAGAGCGGTGTTGCACGGCGAAGCGTCAATCCAAGGTGTTCAAAGAATCTAACGGCACGAATGAACAATTGACATCGATTTATTCCGATTTCCTCTCCTCGCCTGACTCTGTGGTTAGGGCAGCTGCAGACATCGCTGATGGATCCGCATGTCCCATGCAACCGTGCGCTGACCAGGGGTTCTCCGAGGTTGTCACTTACGCGGAAATTTCTGACTCTTGCTGCGAACAGAGGCTGATTAAATCGTTTCTCGCGGACGAGGAATCGATATTCCAGGTTTGTGAATCGAATACATCGCAGTGTCTCGGTGACATACTTTGAACCGGTGGTTGGATGTATATGTAGTTGGGGTTGGTTCGCTGTATCCTGGCCAGATTGTCCACGGAACAGCATCTCCGCATCATGGGAATAGGCCTTCAGCACGTAGAGTGGCATACTTGAATGCCGTTGTTATTTATTCACGCCACAATCACCATCACTCCTGCTTCTTGGCACACACCTGTTGAACATCCGGTGATCGCAATTGAACGATGCTGCCACCGAGGGCGAGATATATCACAGAGAGTGCGCTCGTCCGACAACCCGCTTCTGTGTATGGCGATTTCCAGCGCTATGGGTGTACCGTGCTGCAAAGTGGGCGTTGCATCGGTTTCGAGCCACTTGAAGCAACGGTAGATCGGTGAGTCGAATAAAGAGACATGTGAGGATTCCGAAGGGGTTACGATACCACTGTTGGACCACGGTGGGACGATGGGTTTCCACCGAGATCAGGGTGGCCTAAGGGTGGATATCAGGAGCCATCGAGGCCCGACTAATACTTGACCTGGACAGTCAAGAAACCTAGTCTGGACAGTCAGGAAACCTAGTCGTCTCCTTGTGTATGGGTTTACTTTCTTCCCATTCGCCCGATGTTGTATGTTTCGCTTCGCAATCGGCCTGCATGTCGACATATTGGATCCGGCCACTCTGGCGAGCAGGCCGAGCTTTGGTGAGGGTGTGGACAGCCTCTCATCAACGTGTGAGCTGGGGTGTCGAATGAATGTGCCCATCCGATACCATGCTTTCCAAGAGAGCCCTAACAAACTGGAGTTGTCGACAGGGAGTGTTGCAGGCCTGCTGCTTGGGCTCAGTGGGTTGGTGGTTTGTGTCCATGCCATCAATGTAAGCCTGAGATTTCATTCTTTGAGCATGACACTTCGCGGTAGCAACTGCCGATCAGACGCATCGCTGCTGTTCCCCTGTGCCTAGGCTTCTCACGTGGTATATTTTCGCCCGTTCATTCTTTTTCCCGGGAACCTCGAGTGCAACACGGCCCTTGTCTTTGAAAAGGGAGTAAAAGGCGACCTGCAAGCCTCCATGGAGAGACTTTGCCGCTGCGTAGAGGTTTATGAGCGGTATCCTGGCTTGTGCCGTGGCACAATGGGATGAGTCGCGCGTGCGTCCTCGGCACATGCAGAGTTTATGCAACTAGCGGGGACGCCCAGCGTTCGCTACGTCATCTTGCTCCATGCACTTGTTGTGAATGTGTCGATGATGCCTTATCATGTGCGCGGTACTTTCTCCGCGACGAAAAAAACGTGCGATTTTGGTTTGTACTTTTCCGTTCATGGATGCTACCGTCGGATAGACGTAGAGATTGCTTCTCGCATATCGTGAGAAACGCTGTGTTTTACCTGTTCTGCGTTGGGATGTTGTCTTGCCTCGCGCTTGCAGTATATTCCGATCAGTTAGCCTTTGCGAAAAACCTTTGGGCTGTTCGTTCCGGTACTGGTCGACAGCGGCAGTGAGTGGCATCAGTTGGGCCCGTCGTCTTACATGGCAACCCCCAATTTTCTTACGCTTGTGGGTGTCTCATGGTGCTTACTTCGTTCGTAGTAAAGCCCACGGAAGCATCGCTGGCCGATGGGGCGCATCAAAGTGTACGAAACAGACGGCGCTCGGCGTTGACATCTGTGGAACCCTGCTGCTGTCTCCAGGTCGTGCGGAGTTGAGTTGGATTGGTCGAGGAAAGCACATGACTCGCCAATGAATTTCACGTCTTCGTGGACGTGCGATAATAATGTTTCATCCATGCACGTCAAGACGTCATCGGGTCGCCACTCCTGGAAATTTATGGCGTTGTCGCTGTGCACGCGGAGGAATGAGGCACTTTGTTCATAGTGGCACCGCAGCTTGCTTCGGGCAGCCGTGCTGGTCCTCTATGAGGTTGTCATTTCCTTTTTCGGCCGTACTCTCGCTCCCACCGGCCGTTTCAAACGCGGAAGTTCAGTTGACCTCAACGGTAGTTGTTTCTCGAGGGATCCTCGGGAGTATCTTTTTAAAGGTGCTGTAGAGAACACCGGCGAGCTGAAAGTTTCCAACAACCAATCAATACCTGTGTGAAAAATTGTATGCGTGCATTTGTTCTCCTTGCGTCCTCACGACGACGGCTTTTTGTCAACAAGAAATGGGCAAGCAAAGACAACCATCGGCTAATACTCAATCTGATGCAGAGAGTAAGGAAGAGAAACAGATTCGCATATAAGGTGTCCAAAGAACCACAATCAATCGGGGCTCCCTGCAACGGTGCATGCGCTTCTATGTACGACCGAACCGTTCCCCTTCAAAATGTAAGCGGTTCCCAAAGGAGTTCTGAAGCTTTAGCTTCAGCTTCGCAGGCCAATATCCGTGGAAGTGAAGTTTCATTTGACTCTCCACCCCCTTGAATTATTATTCGGATGGTGCTGTTTTTTAGATGGTTGGAAATGCACAACACACGGGCAAAGCGACAATACTGGGAGGCCAGGTGCGCTCAAGAACAGGTGATGGTCGGCTGACACACATCGCGTCTTGTTCAGACCCGCAAACTGTGCGCAGCATCATCCCGACACAGGTGTTAATTTTCTCGCTCGTAGATCACCCCTCGTGCCGAAACTTGCAAGTATGTGACCACCATCAACGGCGCTACGCATCGAGCTCATCCGCCTTTGCCGTCGAGCTTCTTTGATATCCACCTTCTTGACTTTAGCACGCAGCGTGCGCGACACAAACATCCATGCCCCACGTGCCAGGTTCTCCCTCGAGCCGCGTCGGACTCCCACTCCCGACAATATCTGCATGTTTTTTCTTCTTCGGGACCCCACGCCTCACGCTCACCCTTAACCCCCGGTCGGTTCGTCTTATTACTCAACATGACATTATTATTTCAGTTCCTTAGGGTAATTCATTATTTTGTCGGTCGTGCCCGACCGCGAACCCCTTTGCACTACTTTGCCGTTCACACGTTTACACCAACCACCTGTCATGTATTGAATTCGCAACCAACCTTGGAACTACATGTATGTTTCATACATACAACACTCGCCGATTTCCTCGCGATATCCGTTGAAAATGTATTAAAAATATCTCATCCCGAGTTTACGCCCTTCGTATTGGGTGCATCTTTCACACGACAACCAACCAATGTCTATCTTTGCGAAAAAATGTATGCCACGCGCGCAAATATTCTCGTTCCATCCTTGCACCGACGGTTTTTTCAAGAAGGTAACGTCAAGCAAAGACGGACAGCCATCGACAAATGAACCAATCTAAAATAGAGAGTACAGACGAGAAAATGGTTCGCATGCGCATACCACAACAATCAACCGATGCTGCGTGCCAAAGAACGCACGCTACTGCATTTTTGCATCCTACAGCGCAGCTTTCGATTTCGACATCACACGCATCATTCTGGTACCGTGGGAGGGGCTCAATGTTGCCGGTTGGATAGTGCCGGAACCCGGTGTAGTGCTGTAGTGCCGGTGTTTTCGGCCCACACAAACCGAAAGAGTCGTTGTAGACTATAGGTCCTCGACAACGCTGATCTGTTGTCTAGATCGTGAAATATTGGAGCACGAAGCTGTTCGAGAGCTATATAGCGTACGAAATTTCCGAGAAACGGTATTGTCATCAAAGAAGCACCCTTCGTTCAATATGCGTGTCTAGTGCAATAGAAAACGCCGTCGAGGGTTGTCCGTGGAGACGGGTCTTTCAGCCATAGATTTATTGTTTCCAAAATGACACCCCCTTCTCGAGGAACCTTGTATCTGAATGATGGCGAGAATATGAGGAATATGTGCATGGATGGTCATGGATTGGCCTGAGTGTAGACGCTTGCGAGAGACGTGATATTTCCAGCGCGTACTGAAACAGGTCGAGGAACAATCGCGAAAGAAACACTTAAGAATCTCACAAGGATCTGCGCGAATTCCAGAAGGATCCTGCAGATAATTTCCACGGTCTCTAACGCAATGCACGTGGCTGGAACAACTCCCATCATTGCTCTGAAAAGTGGTTGTACCGAGTATCCTGTCCGGCCCGGCCGGTGTTTCACCCCACTACTGGTGCTAGTGCTTCTTGCGTTCCCCGCTCCTTCTCAACCGTCTCGTGAGTGAAGCAATCAAGATTCTGAGGTGACAAGATCTGCCTACTACGAGAGCTAGGAGAGCGGGGTAGTGGCCGCCGGGACAGATGGAGGAGGAGGGTCTGTGACCAGCGTCGGGAACGAAATCCATGACATTCTACATGTGAGGGAGCCATCTCAACCTCTCTGTCGCAGTTCATCTAGTGAGGTTCGTCATGAACGTGGATCGGCGTGTGGATGCACCCCTGTCGATACTATGCAACGGTCTATTCCTGTCCAAAGCAAACGCTAAGCCTGCCCACTGACCACACCAATCAGCAGGTAGGTGCATGGCACGTATTTGAAGGCTAGAGAAATCCGGACTTGTGTCCACGGCTGTTTCCGATTGGTTCTGGTTGCCGATTTGGACTGCCACGTTCACTGGAGCGGGAGAACGGAGAACACGATCAAACCACGCTCAGCTGTTCCGACGCACCCTTTCGCCGAAGGGTGCACACTGGCGAACGCAATTCAACTCTCGCACACGCCTGAACCTACGTGAAACACGCGACGAAACGTCGAAATCAACACATACAGAACGGCTGCTTACTATGACACCATGCGGTGACCCGGTTGTCGGCACTACAGATGAAATGATACAAGATCGAAGCAAGACACGCCCCACTGTGCACGGGTTCATGTAGGCATACAGACTACAACTGCATTCGTCTTTCCCAGCTGGTGCGTCAAACATGTACAGAAAGCTAAGCTGGCGCTTATGAGTGGATCGTAGCAATGTACAGTAGGACCGTACAATATCACACACGAAAAAAATGAAGCTAGAGAATATAGCACAATTGCACAAGAACAACGAGAAATCGGAGAGAAAGCAACCTCCCTGCAGAGCATACTACAGCTTTGGGGCGTGTAGTGAAGCCCGGTTGAAACACAGTGGTAGTTGTGCTTTGTATGTTCATTTCCTCAAGTGTTGTGAACAATCCGGAGTCTGGACCCTGTCGTCCAACCTCCTCCATGCTTTCCTCTACTAGGGGAGCTCGATGACTGCACGGATTGTCCACATTTTCTTACTCGCCAATAGGCTGACATATTTGCATACTATCATTATTAGTCCACCGGTTGGCACAATCCACGCCATTGGAAGGAGCACACATTTTGTATCGGCGGCACATTATCTGTTGGCACGCCTCTTCGGATGGCTATGATCCCGCCGCAGTTTGCCTGTCGCTGTAGCGCACACCGTCATCATTCCCCTCTTCCATTCCTTCAAACTCCTTTCCGGCAAGGTTCCGAAGGTAAGCAACCTACCATGCTCTGTTTGGTAAGTTTCTTCCCAATCATTCATATGCATGTCTTGGCTTGCCCGTAGTAGTGCGCCACCTGAGAGGTATGCACCTGCTTCTTGAAACTTAGACGAGTACTGTGGTATTTGCATGAATGCGGGGTCTGGATTCAGGCTGTCCGGATATGACAGGCATTGCGGATGCCTACAGTACACATCACGCCCTTCGTCACCATTCCGTCAGAATACCACATCCTCTGGAGGTCTGCATGCATGCGTGCTTATTGGTTTCAAAGAGTATGATCGCGCATCTGAAGTACTTACAATACATCACAATTGGAAGGATGGCGAACCGACACTTGCTAATAAGCACCAGAAGAGGAAAGTATCGCCTTTTTCGGGATCTTCGGACGCAACAAGCAACACGCCACAACGCCACAACCAACGCTCTGTACCATTTTCGTCACCCCAGTTGTTTACTTGAGGTAGCTCGCATCTTTTACCTACGGCAAAGCCTTGCCTGTTGAACTGAAGAGATCCGATCCAAGGTCGCACAGAACACGTCGGCTGCCGCGCAGCCGCCATTTTTATCGCTCGGTTACCGCAGCAGCTGCCGTTACAAAAAACAAACAAATGTCGCGACTGCGGTACCACTCAGGAAAGCGCTGTATTATATGAGGCGGAAAAAACCATAATCCCGGCGAGGTAATATCTACACGTCAGCCTGGCTAGAAAAGGGTTTCCAGGTCATTTAGTCAGGGCCGTTGGGGCGATCCGCTTGTCGTGGATGAGGTATTGCCACGACATCACGATGAATCGCGCAGGTTTTCGTTCCGTTTCGGAAGCTAACGTACATGGTAGTTCGTCCGGGCAGCTCGGTAGCTCACAGGTACACCAATCTACCGCTGTACACATGTCCCGCATCTACTCAGGGCGGCTCTCTCGGCTTGCACGCGCCATTGACGCCCTGCCCAACAAGCTACGTGTGATAAAGGTATGCTGCGACTCGGATACCTGGTGACTGCTCCTTCGTATGTACCGTATGCCGTAAGACTTACGAACAATACCAACAAGACGGCATCTTTGCGGCTCTCGGTGGGACAGTCAAAGACTTCTTGTAGTTGTCTGTTCCTGCTGTACCTCGGACTAGTAGTTCGTGCTTGCAAGGAGACCACACGCAAGAAGGAGTACTCATCATCGGAGACAAGGGCCTTCACTCTACATGAGCAGCGCGGAAATGTGTTGCCATGAGGACTCTGTTGCGACAATCATGGGTGCCGACCTTGGTATGAAGAAGCACGGGGCAAGTTAGGCTTCTCGTTTCCTGCCTCCTGCGTTACCCGGCCCACAACAAGTGGTTCGGCAAACATACCAGTCACCTGCGCAGTCCATCCGCCGAGAAAGTTCTAGCTGCCATGCAGCCCAGTAGACAAGTCTACGTCGCAAGAGGCTGCCTTTGCATGGATGGACGGGTAACCACCTGGCCACACAGCAAAGCACAATTTACGACAAACAGCAGTGTAGGTTGAATGCAGAAAAGAACGATTTCAATTTTCGAACAACACTAACGAACTTTGAAGCTCGCCGACGTATGTCCACAACCTAATGGCATTAACCCCAGCATCGATGTTCGCCCAGCCTTTTTCCCACTGTACACGCATTGATCGGTGCGCAGACCAATGGATCAGCTCCTTGGGACGCTGACGAGATGGACAGCACTGCGTACAGGTACAAGAGCAACTCGCGCACCGCCAACAGACCATTTATTGTTTTTCTTTCGAATTGTCTTTTTGCATTAATGTTTTCTCTTCACACGCGGGGAAGAGAGAGAAACCACGCCGACAGAACACGATTCCTGTAGACGCCCTCTGCGCCTGTCCTACCGTGTCTCTGTCCATTCATTCTACTGTCTCTCTCTCTTCCCAAAGAAAACAGCCCGGGGTTTCTCATTCCACCGGTGTGGGGAACTCTTCCTACTGTACGGAACATCTCAGACGACCAAGTTCCCAAATGGTACTCTACCATTTACTCTACCCGTTGCATTCCTTCCGTTCCCTCACCTTCGAAAGAAAAAGGGTGGGTGGGCGGGAAAGAACGCAACTTCTTGGCCTCCCAATCTGGCCAATCCTTGCTATCCCTCTCTGAGTTCACGTACTGCTGTTGTATAAATCTGCTATTCCACGCTGTCCAGCGAGCCTTCTCCTGCACGTGAACTCTCCGATAAAGTGACCATCCCAAAAGGACTCTTCTCAACCTGATACCCCGAAATACAGGAACAATAACGCCTCTGGCAAATTCGACCGTTTCAATAAACAGTAGTCTACATCGGCTATATCTGCCTCACCAAACTTGCTATTTATTGTTTTTCTTTCGAATTGCCTTTTTGCATTAATGTTTTCTCTTCACACGCGGGGAAGAGAGAGAAACCACGCCGACAGAACACGATTCCTGTAGACGCCCTCTGCGCCTGTCCTACCGTGTCTCTGTCCATTCATTCTACTGTCTCTCTCTCTTCCCAAAGAAAACAGCCCGGGGTTTCTCATTCCACCGGTGTGGGGAACTCTTCCTACTGTACGGAACATCTCAGACGACCAAGTTCCCAAATGGTACTCTACCATTTACTCTACCCAATCCGAGGTCGTCATGAGAATCTCACTACAGTGGAACACCGTCTCCTTTTCCCGCTACCCCACACCGTGTTCTCCCCCGGCTGCCTCGCCACTCCCTTTTCCTTGTCGCCTAGAATACGGGACACCCGTCGCGAATCTTCCACATTGTTTACTGTGTATGGCTTGTACGCGTCTGACTTCCACCTGCCCGCCCTCTGGATTACTCGTTCCGAAACCTCCCCCCCAGCCGCCAGGGTGGAGGCCCCCCCAATCCGAAGGGAGTGCAATGCAAAGTCTTTTGGTTCACGCCCTGACTTCTTGACTACCTCTCTGAATGCCCTCAAAGCCTCGCCGTACCTCAACACTTTGACTTTACGACCGCTACGGTACGAGGATAGTGGCGCGTCGTCGGGCAGCGTCGCATGACAAGACATCAATTCCACCATCAGAGCCACGGCTCCCCCGTTGGCTCGGTACCCCGACTGCGTGCCACTAGTCTCGTCTCGTGTACGAGCCCTTACTTCTCCATTCTGGTCCTGATCTCCCTTGTGTCCCCTGAAATGTACCTCCATCTTATCTGCTTGCCGCCAGTGAACGAACTCCAGCTGGGTTTCCCCGGAGAAGAACGCAACATCCTTTCTCGTGAGACAGTGTACAGGATGGGCTACCCCTGAGCTACCTGCAAACATCTCGTCTGATCGGGTCAGCAAAAAATAGCTGAGGCTTAAACACAGCCACAACACCCGTCCCCCGGTTCCCCACGCTGGAATCAAGCTCTCACCATCCAACAACATCCTCCACGTGACAGGGAGGCGCACTCGTTGGCCCGTGCCCGCTTCTACGTGAGACCTAGCGATGCCCTTCAACGCACACTTAATCACCGGGGAGGACGTAACGATCTCCACTTGTGCCTCTACCCTGTGGTAGTATTGTACTGCCGCAAGTTTTCCTGAAATGGTACGCGCTAAGTTTCCTTCGGACTCGAAACACCAAGCAGCAAAGTCGATCAAAGCCCACACCATATATCTGGGGGAAGCATCACTTCGAAAGAATTTCTCCAGCCCCATCATGCTACGAAAGACGCACCAAGACCGGAAACCTGACGCGTAACATCGTTGAGACGAGTTCGCAACTGATCCTCCGATGAGCTTGATGCCAAGACCGCGAAAGTGATGTCCAACGCTTCCTGTCCTAGATGCTGCTCCTGCCAACGGATGTCGGGCCGATACGAGTGCAAGTTAGAGGCGATTTCGTCGTGCTTCCATCGCGAGATACCATCAGCCAACGTGTTGGCCACGCCCTTGATGTGCTTCGCCCTAAAACGCCACTCGCTCCTCATTTCCAAACACCCGAGCATCCGCATCAATGTACCCGACCTGGGTTCCTTTGCTCCCCGACACTTGTTCACCCAGTGGACAGCACTCATGTTATCTCCTCTCATCAAGATGCTCTGCCCCGGGTACTCTGGCTTAACCCCAGCCTGCACTGTCAACGCCCATGCCGTGACTACCATGCCCAGCAGCTCAAACACGTTCATCGACAAATCGTCTCGAGAAAATACCCGGTTGCGAAGGCGCGCCCGAATATCATCCGTAAAATCAATCCGCCACCACTGACCAGACTCTAAGCAAAATCCGCCCATGCCGTCCCCACTAGCATCGCTAACAAGCGTTCGAGACGGCGCCTGTAAAAAGGAGCAGAGCAAGGGCGCCTCTAACTTCACGATACCGTCCGGCCCTGTGGCCATGGCCATGACTTTCCTCCAAAAGGCCAAGTCTTCGTGGAACTCGCGGCCCAGCCGAACGCGTCCGCGTCGGTGTTTTCCTCCTACCATAACGCCGGTACCCGCATCTCCCCCTGCTTTCATCGGTGGTAACCCCAACTGGTTCAAAATGCGGCGTACGAAAAACTTTCCCGGTCTCACTACTTCGCATAAGTGCAGCAGCTTGCCCAAGAGCGACCGCACCTCCGTCACAGTGGCTACCCTTCTCTCTACCGGCCACTCCGCCAACATCGCCCGCATTTTCGCAACCTTCTCTTGCGACACCGAGATCGTCAACGCCACAGTATCTATCACCCATCCTAGCATTTCCATGCGCGTATCCCACGACGTGGTTTTCTCCCTAGCAAACAGGGGAGGCTCTCCCGAATTGCGGGTACCGAACAATCGAAAGCTATCAGACGCAAAGGAGCGCGTCGCGCGCAGGCATCGCCTCCCCTCCAAGAAACTCTCAAGCTCTACGAATAACGCGTCGTCTACGTAGGTGCGCACCCAGAAGTTGTTTCGGATCATCCCCCCAGAATCCCGAGGAAACACGTACTCTGGCGGCAACCTCCCGCGCACTTCGTTCTCTCGCCGCGGCTCTACGCAAACATGACTAGTGGCGTCCCGACCTTCCGAAGTGATCACGGCCGACGTGACAGTCGTGTTGTTGTGCGCGTGTTCTACGGCAGAAGCACACACGCCCCACAGGGCCGGGGAGCTGGTCCACCCAAACTGGAGACATCGGTCTACAATTACGAGATCCTCGAATACGTAGCTGAACTTGGGGGACTCCTTTACGTCAACAGACACCTGTCGGAACGCATTCTTAGTGTCCATCTTTGCAAGCAGGATTCGAGGAGGAGTGCCGGGCGCTTTCGCCACAGCTGTACCATGCAAATACAAAATCCGCCACAACACATCTCGAAGGACATATCCTATCTTACATTCCGGAATCGCCGAGGTATCGGTATCTTGATTGACCCCCCGCCCGGAAACAGCGTTAGATAAATCGTGGCATATCCGAACTTTTGATGTGGAAACTGCCACCGTCATTGGCGACACGCGAGTGCCCACGATTTGCGCGGCCGCCTCCCGAGGAAACACAAACGCCCGCCCCGTCAGCACATCCTCCCGAATTTTGGACACTATTTCCGGCGAAAAACCCTGCACTGAATTGTGGTTCCCGTACTCGATCGCGGCCCGTAAATCCCCGGCCCCGGTCACTGCCACCGGAGCTCCCTCACTGATTATTTTCACCAACAGATCAATGTGTGGGAACGCCTTCACCTTTCCGAACCAATGCCGGACGTCCTCTACGTCTACTCGCGGGATGGGAAGCGTTCGCAGAGTTTCAAGCATGCACTCAAACCGGCCATCATGTGTTTCCAAAAATCTCATGCTCTTTGCTGCAACCGTATCAATTGCTGCCCGGGTGGATTGAGAGTCTGTGGCGTGGGACAATTCTTGCAAGGCTACCTCGCACGCCCGCAACCTCTCAACCGCACCTGTCTGCCGGCCGGGCGTCAACCTCGTCCCTTCGTGCGCCTCCTCCCGTGCCGGAGACGCGCGCTGCTGGCTGGTAGAGGTTGGCCCCGCCGCATGGCAGAGCCCGTACCCCTATGGGCTAGAAGATGCTCCGCCACGGCGGGTAGCACCGCCGCCGCTGCCTCGGCCCCCTCCGCCGCGGCCGCCGCTTTCGCCGCTTCCGCCCCCGCGGCCACCGCGACGTCCTTCGCCGCCAGCAGCTCCACCCGGCTCTCCCCCGCCCCTGCCCGTGTCCCGAGCCCGCCCCCCGCCCGCGTCTGTACGCCCAGTGCTCGTGCGGCGGTTGGGTTTCTTGACATGGTCCCACGGACAGTTCCGGCGTGTACATCCCCCCGGTCTATCCTCCATGAAACACCGACGGTCGCCAGAATTCCCCGGGCGGGGACGCTTGGTGGGAGACATGAGCGAATGGTGGCTGCGGATGACGATGTTGCGCAGTCCTCCAGAAGCGATGAAATTGCCGGTGACGTTCCACTGAGGCCCCACCACCGGTGGCATGGACTCGATGTGCGGCGGTGTCGGGTATTGCTTTCTAAACGCCAGAGCCCTGGTAAACCACGTCGACGTCCAGTTTCCTAAGTCCTCGTCGACCATGTCCGCCATCACTTTAAATGTGGCAGCATCGTGCATCTTCGAACGGTGTTGGCGACAGTGGGCGCGGACCATCTCAACGCCTTCCTGAAGCTGCTGACGAAGTAGCTCTAGGCGCGTTTGCCCGTCCTCCGACCCGATCCCAACCTTCAGGACTTTCATGATGGCGTACACCAGCGTCTCCATGTGTTCCACCAGGTTGGTGCTGGTAAGGTTCGGATCGTCACTCTCCGCGATGTACATCCGTACGCGAAAACCCGACATAGCATTGAGCTGCTCGAGCACCCCCGCGGTCACCCGCACCGCATCCTGCATCAACGACTGCATGTCGATGAGCTTGAGGTTTGCGACCGTGGGCCGTTCGCCCATCAGCATCCATACTTTCATTATGGAGAGGTTGTGCCATGCCGCTAAGGATTCCTTGGCCCGAGCGTTCTGTACGTGCACCATGGACATGGGCGGTGCCGAGCGCGTCAGGTCCAGGTATGCGGCCGGCGTCGCACTCTCGGCCGGCAGCGAGTCTCCGGCCGGTGTTTGCCCGCCCCCGGTCGATGGCGGCTCACCAGCCGCCGCCGCCCCCGCCGCCGCCGCCTCGCGATCTTCCTTCTCCGCCTGTAACTGGCGAACCTGACCATTCGCAGCGTCCAAGCTCGCTTTCATTGCCGCCAGCGCTTCGCGCATTTCGGCCATGTCAGCGGCGCTCGCCCCGCTGCTGCGTAACGGCGCCGCCGATCGCGTCCGACCCCGAGTCGGCGTTCGTCGTGCCGTAACACTGGTGGATCTAGGAGCAACGCGCCCCCGACCCCGCCCCGCCGGCGTCCCACCAGACCTAGACCTCGTCGCGGGTGGCATCTGTTGCGTCCCGACACACCAAGGCGAAAACGAAGGCAACAAACGAGTTGAAAGTGTACTCCTATCTTGGGCGGTAGCTACTGCTGCCCGGCGAGCGCCGACCGTTGCGGAATCACGTCGATGTGTACATCGCAATGGCAAACTTCGTGGCTAGGTTGGTCCAAAAAAAAAAAAACCCCCTGTATGTGGATCGCGGTCCTCTTTGGTTGACCTCCCTAGCTAGAGAATGCGGCTGCCTGTGCAGGCCGTGTCTGGGTTGAGTGGTGTGCGTAATGCTCTTTCAAAGACAGCTTGGGGTGCTGGCTTTCGGCATCATAGCTGTGTGATGTGGCGTGCACACTCCCGCGGTAGTGCATGACATGACGATGACCTAGCGCAGTTTCCAAACGCAGCTGGTGCAACGACCCCGTCCAGGACCCATGACCCAAGGAGTAAATGAATTGACAAAACGATTGCAAGGAACGATCGTAGCAACTACCTCCATTATAGAGGCTCGTATTTCACCTTCCCAAGGCATCAACAAATTTGTAGACCACACGTTCAAGCGCCCACGTCCAGCACTAGAGGTTGCGGGTTCGAGACCCGCACCACGTCGTTTCTCCACCTTTTCATTGTTTTTCTTTCATTACGTATATATATATATTTTTTCCGTTTAGTGTTCGTCGATCTCACAATCGTGTCATTGTCTATCACCGTGTCTGGTGGGTGCCGTCACGGGCAGTACGTACGTGAAAAACAATTTTTCCGAGATTCGTGGCTGTGGCCAGGATTTATGACCGGTCGACTGAAATGGTCGAGACTACTCTGTATACCAATTCAAATGCATGCAACAACCCCTTTTTGTTTCTCTCAGTGGAACGCATCGTATTCTGTGCCACTGCTGCTCAGCCCATGGCCGACGGCCGTGGCGATTATGCGCAACACGGCGGCCAACGACACTAAATCAGTAGCTCCCCGACGTCTAGTTGTAATCGTAGTAGCCCCGCTGCTCTTCGACTGCTACTGCTGTCGACAGCCAAGCGGGGTGGCAATCCCTCGTGTGCTTGGCGGCAAAAATTTTCTTGTTAGCAAAAAAAATTTTGTTCAGCGGCACTACCTACGTCTGCTACTGCTGCTCAGCCCATGGCCGACAGCTGTGGTGATTATGCGCACCACAGCGGCAAACGGCACTCGTGTGCACGTTTGAATCAGTAGCTCGTATTCTGGTGGTAACCGTATCAGCCCCGCTGCTCTTCGACTATTGTCAACAGCCAAGCGGGTTGCGAGCCCGCGTGCTTGGCGGCAATGTTTTCGCATACACTGCATTGCTGTACATAGCTGTACACGTATGCGAAAATATTGTTCAGCGGCGATACCTATGGATGTGCTACTGCGCTTCGGTCAAGGACCGACAGCTGCGATGGACGTTTTACGGCTTCGCAGCGGCAAATTGCATCGCTTGCGCGTGGACGCGCCGGCGCTGCAATTTGAACCAGTGTCTCCTTTCGTATGTGACTCTTTCTTTGCACAAATTGTTGTGGCGCATGGCTACTCCTGTGGGTGGGCGGCGCACTGCGCTTCGGTCACGGACCGACGGCTGCGGAGGACATTCGTGACCTCGCAGCGGCAAATTGCATCCCATGCGCGTGTACGCAGGCGTGCTGCAATTCGAGCCAGTACCCTTGTGGTTATGCGTCTGGTGACACCACCGTCCAAACCGCAACAACTGTGTTTTCTCTACCTTGGTGTGTGTACACAGCAGTGTAGGCACCGCCCAAGAACAACAGGGACACCAACAAGTGACCCGTCATCATTAGTCGTGAGCCATCATCTTAGCAGGGCTTTGTCATACCCCGCCTATCGCTCCCTCAACAAACATCATGACCGTACCGGTGAGTTCGCCCTGCCTCTGCCCCCGTTGATGACGTCTGGAAGGATGAAACGCGCGCGTGCCCGGGCTCCGTCCAAGCCCCCGCTCGCAGAGAGAAAACGAAGAACGCAACTTCTTGGCCTCCCAATCTGGCCAATCCTTGCTATCCCTCTCTGAGTTCACGTACTGCTGTTGTATAAATCTGCTATTCCACGCTGTCCAGCGAGCCTTCTCCTGCACGTGAACTCTCCGATAAAGTGACCATCCCAAAAGGACTCTTCTCAACCTGATACCCCGAAATACAGGAACAATAACGCCTCTGGCAAATTCGACCGTTTCAATAAACAGTAGTCTACATCGGCTATATCTGCCTCACCAAACTTGCTATCAAATTCGGGACCGTTGGATGCGGAGGCCCTCCAGGACCTACAGCAGTCCACCTGCAACGTGCCATTAAGTGAGCAGGTATCGCTTCAAACATTACACTGGTACAGCACGGGGGAAAAGAACGACGGATGAGGTCATGGGCGTTCTGGGAGACGCTCCACTGGAGCTCGATTCGGTCGGGTCCCCGTCGCTCCCTGTTGAATGATGATGTGGCACCTTGAAATGTATCACAATGTACTACACACAGTGCATGTGTAGCAGCCGTGGAAGGATGGGGGATGACGGCTCGCCATGAAACATGCAGTCCTGATGAGTTCTTCAGGTAGCTGTGCTGTTGTGCTACTTCCAAAAATGCCGATAAGAGACCGTCGAAGTCTCCGCGATGTGCGGCAGACGCGCATGTCGTTACACCCCAAGGGCAGCCGTGTCTCCGAAGCCACTCCAAAATGTCGTCACACCCCCCTACAGCAGCACCGGGGAAAGCCCGCTCGTCCCAAGGACACGCGTTCGGGTCCCGCGTGCCCGTCGGCCACTTCTCGGTGGGTGACAGCGCCCATTCCAGCACCCGCGAATGACATCCGACGACGCTGCACCAGTACGAAATTCATCCCAGCCACAGCTCTGCGCTCGAAGCCATTTGAGGATCTCAAGGTGTCCCCCCTGCCGGCCTGACCACAAGGCGATGGGCTCCACCCACCAGCGCCCTTGTGTGCAACATCCGGGCAGTCGCGTTGCAGATGCTTGTATGTCGGATGCCCAAGGGCAGGCCGAGCTTCAAGCAGTACCTGCGCTGAATGATGGACGTGTCGGCCACCACCGGCCGAGCTAGCGAGCTCGTGGCCCCCATGCGCGCCTGGAGGCCTTCGACACCGCATCCTGGTTCGGGGCCGCTCGCAGAGGGGATATGACATGATTAAGTGGCTCCGGGATCAAGGCTGTCTTTGGAATCGATTCGATGACGGGGGTCGACGCGCCGGGGCTGCACGTGGCGGCCACCTTGAAGCCCTACAGTGGATGAGGACACATGGATATCAATGGGACGAGCGTACCTTTTCGGAGACAACGAAAGGCATCTGGAACATTCGTAGAGGGCAAGAGAGAATGGGTGCACGTGAGACAGCGACACATGCGCGGGGGCTACCTGGGGAGAATACCTTGAGAGTTGGCGCTGGGCACGAGCAAACATCTGTGCTTGGGACGGACGGGCTTGCTCGATTACGGCCGAACGAGGGAGCCTGGACATTCTACGATGGCTGCGTGGGAACGGCTGTCCTTCGGATACGCAGCCATTACAAAATCTCCAGGTTCCCTCGATCAGCCGGAATCGAGCAAGCCCGTCTATTCCGAGGACTGCCGTTCACTCGCGTCCATCGCAAAAGTTCGAGGTGCTGTCCCCAGGCAGCCCCCGCGGAAGTGTCGCTTACCCACGCGCACCCATTCTCTCGTGCCCACTGTACAAGGTCCGGATGTCCGCCTTTTGCTGCCTTGGAACAGGTCCGCTCGTCCCATGGACATCCGTTTGTTCTCATCCACTGTAGGACTTCACAATGGCCGCCACGTGCAGGCCCGGCGCACGGACTCCCGTCATGAAATCATCCCAAGGGCAGCCATGATTCCGGAGCCACAAAATCATGTCCATATCCCCTCTGCGAGCGGATCCGAACTAGAATTCGGTTTCGAAAGCGCATCCTTTCGGAATCACCGACAAGAGGCCGTCTCCGCGACGTGCGGCCAATCACGCGTGTCGTTTCATCCCCAAGGGCAGCCGTGTCTCCGAAGCCACTCCGGAATGTCGTCACACCCGCCTACGGCAGAACCGGGGCACGCCTGCTTTTCCCGAGGGCACGCGTTCGGGTCCCGCATCCCCGTCGGCCAGGTCTCGGTGGGTGACAGCGTCCATTCCAGCACCCGCGAATGACATCTGACGGCGCCGCACCAGTCCGAAATTCACCTCAGCCACAGCTCTGCGCGCGAAGCCACCTGAGGATCTCCAGGTGTTCCCCCCGGCCGCCCTGAGCTCAAGGCGCTGGGCTCCACCCACCAGCGCTCTTGTGCGCAAGCACAAGCAGGTTCAAGTTCTTGCCAAAGCGGGCAGCCGCGGTGCAGATACTTGTATGCCGGATGCTCGAGGGTAGGCCGAGCTTCAAGCAGAACCTGAGCTGCATGATTGACGTGCCGGCCACTACCGGCCGGGCTATCGTAGCTCGTGGCCCCCACGCGCGCTTGGAGGCCTTCGACACCGAATCCTGGTTAAATGCGCATGATTAAGTGGCTCCGGGATCAAGGCTGCCTTTGGGATCGAATCGATGTCGGGTGTCCATGCGCAGGGGCTGCACGTGGCGGCCACCTTGAAGCCCTGTAGTGCATGAGGACACATGGACGTCCATGAGACGAGCGAACCTTTTGAGAGGCAGCGAAAGGCGAGCATCTCGAACGTTTGCAGAGGGCGAGAGAGAATGGATGCGCCTGGGATAGCGACACTTGCGTGGTGGCTGCCTGGGGAGAGCCCCTTGAGATTTGGTGCTGGGCACGAGCAAACATCAGTGCTTTGGACAGACGGGCTTGCTCGACCACCGCCGAACGAGGGAACCTGGACATTCTGCAATGGCTGCGTGGGAACGGCTGTCCTTCGGATACGCAGCAATTGTAGAATATCCAGATTTCCTCGATCAGCCCGAATCGAGTAAGCCCGTCCATTGCAAGCGCAGCCGTTCGCTCGTGTCCATCGCGAATCTCGAGGTGCTGTCCCCAGGCAGCACCCGCGGAAGTGTCGCTGTCCCACGCGCACTCATTCGTTGCCCTCTGCAAACGTTCCAGATGCTCGCCTTTTGCTGCCTCTCATCAGGTTCGCTCGTCCCATGGACGTCCATGTGCCCTCACGCACTGTAGGGCTTCAAGGTGGCCGCCACGTGCAGTCCCGGCGCATGGAACCCAGGCCTCAAGGGCAACCTTGGTCCCGGAGCCACAAAATCATGCGCATATCCCCTCTGCGAGTGGCCCCGAACCAGGATTCGGTGTCGAAAGCGCATCCTTTCGAAAACGCCCACAAGAGCCCGTCGAAGTCTTTGCGATGTGCGGGCGATCACGCCTGTCGTTTCATCCTAAGGGCAGCCGCGTCTCCGAAGTCACTCCAGAATGTCGTCACACCCGCCTACGGCAGAACCGGCGCACGCCCCTCGTCCCAAGGGCACGCGTCCAGGTCCCGCATCCCCGTCGGCCAGTTCTCGGTGGGTGACAGCGCCCATTCCAGCACCCGCGAATGACATCCGACCGCGGCGCACCAGTACGAAATTCACCTCAGCCACAGCTCTGCGCGCGAAGCCATTTGAGGATCTCCACGTGTCCCCCCCGGCCGCCCTGAGCTCAAGGCGCTGGGCTCCACCGACAAACCGCTCTTGTGCGCAAGCTCAAGCAGGTTCAGGTTTCAACCGAAGCGGGCAGCCACGTTGCAGATGCTTGTTTGCCGGATGCGCAAGGGCAGGTCAAGCTTCAAGCAAAACCTGAGCTGCATGATTGACGTGCCGGCCACCACCGACCAGGATATCGTAGCTCGTGGTCTCCATTCGCGCCTGGAGGACTTCGGCACCGAATCCTGGTTCGGGGCCGCTCGAGGAGTGGATATGCGCATGATGATGTGGCTCCGGGATCAAGGCTGCCTTTCGGATCGGATTGGTGATGTGGGTCCATGCGCCGGGGCTGCACTTGGCGTCCACCGTGAAACGCTACAGTGGTTGAGGACAAACGGGTGTCCATGAGACGAGCGTACCTTTTCGGAGGCAGCGAAAGGAGGGCATCTGGGACTCTTGGAGTGGGCAAGAGAGAATGGGGGCGCGTGGGACAGCGACGCTTGCGCGGGGGCTGCCTGGGGACAGCACCTCGAGATGTCGTGATGGACACGACCGAACGGCTGTCCTTAGTATGAACAGGCTTGCTCGATCACCGCCGAACTAGGGAACCTAGACATTCTGCAATGGCTGCGTATCAAAAGGACAGCCGTTCCCACGCAGCCATTGTAGAATGTCCGGGTTCCCTCCTTCGGCCGGAATCGAGCAAGCCTGTTGATCCCAAGGACAGCCGTTCGCTCGTGTCCATCGCGAAATCTGGAGGTGCTCTCCCCCGGCAGCCCCCGCCCAAGGGTCGCTGTCCCACGCGCATCCATTCTCTCCTGCCCACTGCAAACGTTCCAGATGCCCGCCTTTCGCTGCCTCCGAACAGGTCCGCTCGTTCCATGGACATCCATTCGTCCTCATCCACTGTAGGACTTCAAGGTTGGCCGTCTCGTTCAACCTCGGCGATGGACCCCCGTCATCAATGTGATCTCAAAGGCAGCCTTGATCCTGGAACCTCTTAATGATGCGCATATCCCCTTCGCGAGCGGCCCCGAACCAGGATTCGGTGTCGAAAGGGCATTCCTTCGGAAAAGCCGACAAGTGGCCGTCGAAGTCTCCGCAACGTGCGGCCGATTGTCGACGTCGTCTCATCCCAAGGGCAGCCGTGTCTCCCAGGACACTCCAGAATGTCGTCACACCCGCCTAGGAAAGCACGGGCGCACGCCCGCTCGTCCCCATGGGCACGCGTTCGGGTCCCGCATCCCCGTCGGCCAGTTCTCCGTGGGTGACGGCGCCCATTCTAGCACCCGGGAATGACATCCGACGGCGCCTCCCCAGTACGAAATTCGTCCCATCCACAGCCCTGCGCTTTAAGCCATTTGAGGATCTCAATGTGTCCCCCCCTGGCGGCCTGAGCTCAAGCCGCTGGGCTCCACCCACAAGCGCTTTTGTTCGCAAGCTTAAGGAGGTACAGCTTTTGCCGAAGTGGGCAGCCGCGTTCCAGATGCTTGTGTGCCGGATGCTGAGCTTCAAGCAGTGCCTGAGCTGCATGATGGTCGTGTCGGCCACCACCGGCTGGGTTATCGTAGCTCGTGACCCCCACGCGCGCCTGGAGGCCGTCGACACCGGGGCGATGAACAGGTACTGGTTGTGATCCACGGACTCGGCGAGGTACGACATGATGTCTTTGCTGTCGAACGCAAGCCTGCATGCCACGGTGTTTCCCTGCAGCAGGTGAATTCACCACAGAGCGGCCGTGGTGAGAGGGATTCGGGCGTTGGGTTGGCGGAGGAGTCGTACACATGCGTGACATACACAGTATAGTATCAATTGAGAACGCCTCGGGGAGCGGGATTTGTTTTTGGCAAGCCGGTCACTTCGGACCGTTCTGGAAGGTACTGTTTGAGGGGCGATCATTTCAAACAATGACATAGGGTTCCGGGGCAAAACGTCCTCGGTGGCGTAGTCTCATTTTTCGGATGCGAGGCACCTGTACATGGACCACAGCGCTGGCCCACGAATATCGGGTCTATTGCACGCACGCCGTTCTATCTTGACCCTTCTGTGCCTCCCCGGGGGTATTTGCTTATTGTGGGTAGGGGTCCCCATGCGAGGAGACGTTCTCGAAGGATAGTAAGGTTCGCCTTGTGCACGGTGGTGCGTCCAATCTTAGAGTAATCGAGTGCCTTCTCGCACGAACAACGTTCACGCGGTGTGTGCGGAGTCAGCAGTCTCTTCAATCAACCCAACCATGTAGCTCGCTAGACGAAAAAACAGGACCAACGCATAAGAGGTTGCACACCTAGCAGCGAAAGCCAATCGGATACAGCCGCGGACGCAAGCGCGGATGTCTCTCGCCTGAAAAATAGGTCCAAGAACTTGCTGATTGGTACGGTCAGTGGGAAGGCTTAGCGTTTGCTCTTGAAATATAGGCCGTCGCACAGTATCAACGGGGGTGAGTCCACGCACGGACTCATGTTCATAACGGACGACCTCACAAGATGAATTGCGACAGAGAGGTTGAGATGGCTTCCTCACATTGGGTAGAGTATCATGGATTTCGTTCGCGACACTGGTCGCGGACCCTCTTCCCCCATCTGTCCCAGCGGCCACTACCCCGCTCTCGTAGCTCTCGTAGGCAGATCTTGTCGCCTCAGAACCTTGATTGCTGCACTCACGAGACGGTTGAGAAGGAGCGGGGCACACAAGAAGCACGAGAAACAGCAATGGGGTGAAACACCGGCTGGGCCGGACAGGATACTCGGTACAACCAATTTCCAGAGCAACGATGGGAGCTGCTCCAGCCACGCGCCTTGCGTTAGAGGCCATGAACATAGTTCTACGTGTTCCTTCTGGAATCCACGCAGACCCGTGCGGGATTCCCCAAGATATCCTTTCGTGATATGCTCGACCTGTTTCAGTGTTCGCTGGAAATATCGCGTCTTGCAAGCGTCTACACTCAGGCCAATCTATACGACCATGCACGTATTCCCTCATCATACAGTACAAGGTAAGCGGGTGCTTGTTCCGGAAACAATAATTCCATGGCTGCAAGGCCCGTCTTCACGCACAACTCTCGACGGCGGGTTTAGTCTGCTTCTTCAAGATACTGTTAAGGAGTGTTGCTGTATGGCACAGATAGGGTACACAGTCGGTCTAGATTAAGATGGGGGACGTCAGGAGGTAT
>CACKRE030002090.1:9197-25049 GCA_902602495.3 Ectocarpus sp. CCAP 1310/34 | reverse complement strand
GGCCACGGTAGGGGCCACGGTAGTGGCTACTACGGTAGGGGCCGGCGTGACCGGGGTAGGGGTCAGCGGGGAGGGCGTTATAGGACCACGTTCACTTGTGGCCACGGTAGACGCCGGCGAAGGCTCGACCGTCGACGGCGTGACCGTTGTAGGGGCCGGGGTAGTAGCCGGTGAATTCGTGACGGTCGTAGGCGTAGGAGTCGTGGCGGGGCCTGTTCCGAAATTTGAGCGTTCGTGCGTAATTATCTTGTGGTGCGGTGTTTCTAGAAGAGGACGGTCGACTAAATACGCTGAAGCAAGTAGAGAGCTGTTTGGTTTCCTAACTTGAGGCTTGCTCACGTGGATGTCTCACACTGGTTGATCAACTGGTGCCTGAAAGAAAAGAGTGGCAGCTGCACAGTACAAGTCCTGCTCACGATGACCCTGATGTCCGGCGTGTGGCCGGCCGTTTCCGCTTTCCGCATGCATAGTACGCGTGTTGGAACGTACCTCAGTTATCAATCGCTCAACATGCCTCCACCAGATCGAGTGAGATGCAGTTTTACAGGAGCCAAACTCCGAGGAACACTAGCTGCTGCCTCGACAGTGAGTATTTCCAAGAGTGTGCGTTCGATAGTTACCCGCATGCACATGTACATTTTCACTTGAATCGGCTTACTTGTCACAACGCAGGGTGCTTCTCCCGTGACAGAGCAATCACGACCAGAGGCCCTGACTCCACCTCCACAGCAGGATTCCGATCCACCGTCCCTGAGAGTGCACCCAGAACCTCCGCAAGACCCGCAGCTTAAGGAACAGCAAACATCGCTCGCCTGAATACCGACAATCCCTCCGTCGCATTTCGGAACTGTTCGTTTAGGATAAAAAAAAGCAGCGGTGTTGCTTGGTAGAGGAGAGTTCAAGTGAGACAACACATACCAAGACGACATTTATGGTCAAAAGCTCACTGGGTAATGGCGTAATCGTGGGGGTGTTGTTTCACTAAATTGATTTCGCACCTTTCGGTGGTAGCAATCATTTAGAGATATGATATGATAGTCAAGAAAAAGCACTCAAGATATCCAAAACGTGCCAGTGCGAAACGTCGGGGCAACGTGCGCATCAGCCAAAAGGTCGTTACGTGCCCTGCTGTTCACAACATGCGCTGACTTAAGAATACACCGAAATCATTCGGAATAGGCGCGATAGGCGCCACAGCTATATGAGCTACCTGAAGACTGTCGGTCTACTGATGATCTGACCACTACCAGGTATTATATCACGAAAATCATCAATATATATATCACGACACCAACATATACATGGGATGCTGACGGGTACTGTCCTTTTGAAGGCAACGCATCAACGGAGCGCCGCTTACCTTCAACTGTAGGAGGTGGCGTAGGGGCTGGCGTAGGGGCCGGCGTTGGGGCAGCGCCTGTTTTATTTAGTAAGGAAGTTCTCGTTCCATGAAATGCAGTGTTCAACATACTGTAGAAATTGGACTTTTGTTTTCACTGATGCTTGTTGGTAGCTCGGGGTATTACACTGTTGTGTCAAGAAGTTGATGGAAGCAGAGAATTGGTCTCGACAAAGGACAGTTACGGTTACTGCCAATGATAGTTTATCCAGTTGTGGCTGCCGGCTATCACTCTTCGGAGCAATATTGTTGGTTGCTATCTCCAGCATGTGGATCAAGCATCAACTATTTGGTATATACCTCTCCAAGACGGAGTAGACGGACAACAGATAGCATGCATTCATATGCAGTAATCAATGGACAAACGTCGGAGGAGCAAACTCTAACGAAGATGTCTGTAAGTGCAAACAAGCGTCGAACGTTCCTATTGACTCACCGGTCATGCAGGGCGCTTCTCCCGTAATGGAGCAGTACCGACCGGAAGCCCTGACTCCGCCACCACAGCAGGATTCCGATCCCCCGTCCCTGCCAGTGCACCCAGAACCTCCGCAAGACCCGCAGCTTGCGGAGCAGCACACATCGCTTGACTGGATGCCGACAATTCCGCCGTCGCACATCGGGACTGCTCGGTTTGCATGAGACAAAATTCAAATCACAGACGCCATCGTAGACGTCAGTTCAAATGAGACAACGCCACACTTGTGCGCATCAGCTGAACAGTCGATGCCCGTCGTTGTGACTAAGCACATGCAGGGCGCTGACTACATCCGAATCGTTCCAAATAGGTGCGACAGAAGTCCATGCTACATGAGCATCGCTAGGGTGCTTCCAAAGATCACTGTACGGAATCGAAGCTGCACCACCAAACACATAGAAGTTTCAAACGACCCGCGACTATAGTAAGACGTCGTGCACATAAACGTTGTTCAGGTCGACAACATACATTTGCGATCCTGTAGGAGTACAGTAGTTTTGAACCCAAGGCAAGGAAGCACCGCTTACCTTCAACATTAGGGGGTGGCGTAGGGGCCGGGGTAGGTTCCGGGGTAGGGGCCGGGCCTGCTTCCACAATTTGGGCAGGCGTTCGAATCGACTGCTGTTGGCTTAGTGTTGTAATATGACGTTCGATTGAATACATGGTGGTAAAGCGGACTTTGAGATCAGCAACTGGGCTTGCTTCGGGGTACAATAGTGCTATGTCAACATGAGCCTGGAAGCACACAAGTGGTCTCTACAGAAGACATTTACGGTTATCCAGTTGAGGCTGCCCGTTCACTTCTGGTGAGCAACCTACACTTATTTGTATCTCCAGCATTTGGATCAAGTTTCGACCATTCAATATACTCGCTCCCACATCAGACGAAGGGACGGGAGGGGACATTTTCACATTTAGTAGTGATCGGCCTTGGAGGAACAGGCTCTAAGGATAGTGTGTTACCAAACTGCAAGTATACCACCTCTATGTGCGAACAAGCGTTCATCGTTCATATTGACCCACCGGTCATGCAGGGCGCTTCTCCCGTAATGGAGCAGTACCGACCGGAAGCCCTGACTCCGCCACCACAGCAGGATTCCGATCCACCGTCCCTGCCAGTGCACCCAGAACCTCCGCAAGACCCGCAGCTTGCGGAGCAGCACACATCGCTTGACTGGATGCCGACAATATCGCCGTCGCACATCGGGACTGTTCGGTTTGGACGAAGACGGCATTCGACACACAGCCACCTCAGAAATGAGGATCAAGTGAGAAAACGCCGATCACACGTCCCTATTACTCAATTACGCACTACTCGCGACCCGGCGTGTTTTGGGTGGGTTTTTCCAGCTTGAAGCCTATGTTCGGATAAATATAGTGATAGTCAATGTTCAAAGTCAGTCAGGCAAGCAAAGCAAGCTCACAGATTCGAGACAGGACGGTGAGAGACGTCGGGGCAAAAAAACAACGGTTGTCTCCTCCAGATGCAACCCACAAAGCGCCGACCTTGATCAGAAGAGTCTCGAATAGGCACGACAGGCATCATTCTTAGACGGGCAATGATGGGGCACTCAAAACCCGGGTCAACCAGTTACTGTTTCATTCTCAAACTTAGGACATCGAGCTGTCGCCCAAACCACGTGCAGTTTCGAGGAGCCACGAAGAACACGACGCTTACAGTGGACACTACTTTTCAGGTGTGCGTACAATGCTGAAGGTTTCCTGTACGTTTTCACACAAACCGACAAGGGAGTACGACTTACTTTCAGGTGTCGGAGCAGGGGTAGGGGCCGGCGTAGGTTCCGGCGTAGGGGCCGCGCCTGAATAATTGGGAGAGGTTTCGAAGTGTTGGGCAGTGTTCCACGACAACAATCCGTTCCAGCTGAATACATGGTTCGCTGAAATGTTAAATATTCCCGGGTTTCCCCGTCCGCCAACTTTTTCTTTTGGGCGATTATTTTCCGTCTGAGCCTGGTCCCGACGGAAAAATCCACCGGGTTTTTTGTTGAGGATTTTAAGTTTTTTTTGGCCGGAAGAAATACGCCGGCAACTTATTCCGTCGAGGACGGGACGAAGCGGCACGTACGAGCACACGCAATCAAGCGCTCCCTGCGCAGAAGGCTGAGCAGCGGAGACTGGGGTTTCTTTCACAGCAACGTGTGTGCAGTTGTTGGGTCGGTATTCGGGCGCGCGAGAAGGTTCTTGGTGCCCGCGTGCGGCGGAAAAGCAGCTCGCGGTTTTTTCTGAACTGTATCATCTTTGATCGAGGTAGGAGGTCCTCTTGGAGGAGGGGAGAGGATCGCGACTCAGCGCGAGGCGGCAGGAGCCCAGGCGGCAAAAGCCCGGCCGTCTGTGAGTGGGTAGGAGGAGAAGGAGGAGGGGGCGTCCCTGAGTGGTTGCATGGACAGCAGTGCGACCGGAGACGAGAGCGACTCCGGCAGCAGCTCCAGCTTGGTCGTAGACGTGGTCCCTACCTCGCGTGCACGTGCAAGAGGTACGCAGGAAGTCAGCAGTGACGCCTCGTCACCTTTGTCGAGGGGTTTGAGCATGTCGCCTCCCACTCGTTCATCCCCGCGTCTGCAGCGTAGGCGAGGTGAGAACGTGCCAGAGAACGAATTTCATCTCCAAGTGGCGCAGACGAGCCGACATCATGGAGTGGTTCAAAGGCACCGTCATTGAGAAACCGTCGGTTCTCCTCAACAGGCACAAGTCGAGCCGCCCGTCCACCGGGTATTACTTTTTCCGTCACTTTTTTCCCGGAAAGCAGGCTAAGCGTGTTTTTCTAACGGGTTTTTATGGGGAAACCCGTGATTCCTGCTGTGGCTATCCGTTTCACGAACTCGGGCAAAGGACCGCCCCCCCGCCCCCCAATGGGGCGGGCGACAACACCGGGATGGCTAACGGTGAGGGTTTAGGGGAAGTTAGGAGTGAAAGAACAAAGCACAAAAGAGTACAATATAGCGGTGTATCGAGACGAATGACGACGTCAAGACGCGAAGACGTTCGCGACGAGCGAGAGACACAGGAGGGTGAAGGATCGGCCCCCGCGGAAAGTGAACCTTTTCCGGTGTCTGGTCCAAACTGTTGTTCAAACACAAATTAAGGCCGGGCATTTTTTTCTTTTCATACTAACCCTAAGAAATATGTCACGACACATCGACCATTCTGCATATTTGTATGTAGCATGATCCGTGTCACGCTCCTTGGTTGTTCCCGTATGTAGATGCAGTTAAAACCACGCAACATAACTACCTTTTCAACACGTACGTAGAAAATCCCAGTTCCCGAGAGACCAACGTGTGAGAGCAAACTAACGATACCAACACCGGGGGTGTGAGTTGTTCATTTTGACGCCCGAACAACCCTCGAACGTTCCTATTGACTCACCGGTCATGCAGGGTGCTTCTCCCGTAATGGAGCAGTATCGACCGGAAGCCCTGACTCCGCCACCACAGCAGGATTCCGATCCACCGTCTCTGCTAGTGCACCCGGAACCTCCGCAAGACCCGCAGCTTGCGGAGCAGCACACATCGCTCGCCTGAATGCCGACAATTCCGCCATCGCACATCGGGACTGCTCGGTTTGAACGAAGACAGCATTCACAACAGAGCGGTGGTGCTTATCAGAATTTAATTCAAGCGAAAGGACGCCGACAAGATACCATCACTGGCCATTCGACGTTGTCGTCAGATAAATATTTTCCCATATTTTCAAAACTCGTTTGTATGCCATGCCCGTTGTTGAGGTATGTAACGCTGGCAACACAGCACACTTCACAGGACAAGCTAGATGGGGCAGCGAGAAGAGTGGCGGCAGCTTCCATTCAATTTGAGCAAGCGGAACTGCAGGCATCATGTACCTACGTACCGCCGCTTGGGGTAGAGACAATAAAACAGACCGGCTTACATTTCAGGGGCTGGATTTAGCTCCTGAAATGTTTCTTGTCATGTGTGGAAATTCGACCCAACCCCCCTCAGAATTCCCTACGATCCGACCTCAACACAAAACGCTGCGGGCGTTCTTTTCACTCTTTTTGGTTATCAAGGAATGGTTGGTGGCAAGGAACCACAGTGATTTGTTCCTACGGAATCCAAATCCGGACTAATTCAAGTAACAGTAAGTAGTTTGGTCGCATGTAATTTCAGCAAGGTATGGCGAAGGTGGGATAAAGTTCCTTCCCTGTAATGGTAACAAAAGCCTTACCGCACCGTTATTCACGGGACGAACGAAACGCTCATATGCTTATGCGAAAGCTAATGACGAGAACTTCGGCGCGAATATGTTTGTTCCATGCAGAGAATGTATTTCGTTGGAGGCGTTCCCTTTTTAACAGGGGCCCAGATTCAACTCGACGTTTGGGCACTGGACTGTCGTACAAAATGTGGATCCGTACCATTGGAGGTTACCGTTTACGTCGTAGTGACGCTGTAGGTCAAGATTGAGTGTCAACTTCACCCATATTTTCTACAATATGTTCTTGTTGATCGAGGAAAGGCGGTATTGCGCATTGTTGGGTCTGCGGAGAAGGGCCTGGCAAAAAATTCCGATATGAAGCCAAAACAATCGGCGCCGGTGTCCTTCACCTTCGGCCTGGAGGCTGCGCACACTGCTGTTGATCGTTTGGGCGTCGGCCACATGTTCGAGGTTTCCCTGTTGACGGAGACAATCAAAGTACGCAAGGTTTAGGTATGCGTCGACGTTTTCTTCAACGGGAGCAACCGTACCCTTCGGTTCGAGGCAGCGCGCGTAGCCTCAACATTGGTCGGGCATTGTCCGCGTTTATTTTCAAACCTTTGCCGCGCTGCCTTCTTCGGGATACACCTCTTCGATGAACAACCAGGTACCTCTCCACAAGGCGCCAGGGAAAACCCCGTTTGGTTGCCATACAAACATTGGTGTGGATGCAAAGTTCCAAGAGTAGTGCAGACGTAAACATGAACAAGTCGAAATTCCAAAATCGGGCTTCCCCAGTGATATTGTACTGGTCGAACACCACGGACTGCATTGTTGCCTACGTGTGGCTTCTGAGAAAAGTGATACAGTACCTCACCTGAAGTAACTGAACCCGCATGCAACCACGAGCGGAATGCACAGACAGGCCTCTACACTACGACAACATACATATGAACAGCTAGAGTGAACAGCGCTGGCCGGCGGCAATATGCCGCTGTGAACACGCGACAAAATGAGTAAAACTTGTCCGATAGACTAATCAGTAACGAGCTTTGTAACACACGTTTAGGATGGCTACAAATATTTCCAATCACACGACAAAACGCTTTTACATCGGCCACTTACGTGCGAGTTGTTATTGGTAATCCTGTATGTCCCCGGCTTTTGCGCCAAGAAAGGACTGAAACGAGAGGAAGACAGCCGAAATACTGTCGTCTATACTGGTGGCGAAGTATTTTCGCTCCCGTTCATCTGGTTTTACACCGTTTTGAAGACGCCAGGCCGCGAAATCGAGGAATAAAATGCTCGATGTACCTCGTTGTGTGCGTCCCTGCCCCTGAAAGTGAAGCTGGCGGAGGCCGAGGTGCCGCTAAGAGCAAGTAGCACGATTGGGAGGATGGGCACGATCCCCATCGTCCATGACGTCTTCGTCTTGATCATTACGGTCGTCCTGCACAAATGCAAGCAAGGGGCAGAGAACGGTCCAGAACGAACACTCGAGATATAAGACATCGCGGGAAACAGCAGGGGATAACCAATATTTCTGGTGCAGAAATGGGGTTGTGACGCTGGCTCTTGCTCGCATACTTGAATCCTGCAAGAGAAAGTACAACCTAAACGCCAGGGTTGCATGTCGCATTCTAATGTGATCAGTAGAGGGCACCACGAAAAGGCGTCGTCGTGCGTGCCGGTACGTTCAGGTTTGCTACTGGAGCTGAAATATCTAACGTAGCAGCAGTCTCTGGAAACAGTCCGAAATCTGCTCCGGAACCAAACGGCATCCAACATTTGTCACATCCTCACCGCCACGGACCGGAATTCCCTGAAAGAAGGTCGACAGCAGTGACTACTGGCATCTGTTACGCTGTAAAACCGCAGTTACGGAGGTTTGGGTCGGTGGCAGCGATGATACGTGTGGGGCTCGCGAAACACGGTTGTGCGCGTTACGGCCACCTCAAGCCGCTGGGTCTAGCTCTTTTTCCAGGGGTTGGGAATCCGAAGGTATTAAGGCCTCCTTGAACGGGACGAAAACTGAAAACATATCTTTTTTGTGCCCCGCGCCACGCGCCCACACAGCTGTTGTGATTATTGTGTGCACACCCACCCACAGCAGCTGGTTCAATTACAAGGAGCCTCACGATGTACCCATGCGTTTATGCGCGATTCTTTTCANTCGAACGATTTGCATATTGCTACGTTTTTGTTTTGTTTTGTATTGTTTTTCTCCCATCATTGGGTTCTGTCGTCTGCCCTTCTGGCCCCTATCCTCCACTTCTACCAGCTAGACGACCCAACCGGAGTCACATCGGAGGGGGGGGTTGGACCCCCTCCTGCTGTTGCTGCCTGAAATATTTTTGTCGCGAGAAGGTTACAGCAATCCCTTCCCTCGCGACTTAAAAAGTCGATGAAGTTTACGACCAACAACTTTGCAGCGCGTCGCTTCTAACAACGGAGACCAGGATTTAATTTGCGAGGAAAACTCACTCTGTCGGGACTCGAACCCATGACCTGGCCCTTAGCAGGCCGCGAGGCTACCCACTAGACCACCGGGGCGACCGGTGTATGCATATGTAGGATTTCGAACATTTTTCTCTTCGGAATGGTTTTTCTCCGACACATTACATTGTCCTGAAGGTTTGAAGTATGTGCCGGGTACTTTAATTTTCTCGCTGTGGCTTTTCGGGTGTACGTCAACGTCTGCTTCTGCTAGTGACGTCATTGCCGCAGGTGCTACTACTGCTGTAATCCGCTGCGCTTAATCACTCACCCGTCTGTATTCGTGTTTCCTATGGCCTGTGAGACTTGTGCCCGATGCGCAGGAATCTAAGCGCTGAATAGTTGCAGAACGGCCCCGCAACTAAGAAAAATTCTGTTGAAGACAAAAGCTCAAAATGTTTACGAAAAATAGGGAAAAGGGCTAAGTAACGCAGCTCATTCTCGGCTACAACAGAAGAAATGCCTCCATAAGAAACACGATCGTGCGATACCGTCAAGAAAAAAACAAAGGGGTAGCTGCGGGAGCGTGTCCAACAAGAAATGTTCCAGTGCTGCTGCTGCTGCCAAGCTCCCAACCCCTACCGATAGCTCATGTCATAAAATTATTACACAGGGGGGGCGACAGTGATCTTTTTCCCGGCGCCCCCCGTGTCATAGCGCCGCCGTGGGCTGCGCTACCCAATGCTGCTGTACTGCTGTACTGCCACAGCTTCCAACGTTGGCCACACCGAGCTTTCGGTTAAGTGCTCATGAAGGCTTGGTGGGTTGTTGTTGTTGTTTCCCTCGCCAGAAACGAGAAAATAATAGATTCAGCAACATGCGACAGCCCCAAGGAACCAGAAATCCGTTCGAAGAAAATGGCCGACTTCGGCTGATCTTTCTGCCCAAAAAAGGAATTCGAAGCTCGACCCGAAGTTGCCGTTTCTTTTCTCCGGACCCGTTCTGTATTTTCCGGTAATGGGGTGGGTATGGTCGTGTCAATCGTTACGTTTCGGTTTCATCAAATAGTGCCATGTAGAAGGTATTCTCCCGAAGGTATTTTGCACGGCGACCGCAGCATGACGGCACTCAAGCATGCATCTGCTCATGGGCAGCATCGTGTGACAGGTGCAAGACACATGTCGGTTGTTCGAATCGCATTGGAGTATGCTTGGTCGTCGCAGAAGGTATGTATCCAATCCAGTCATGATCGTCGCGCTAGTAGGCAAACGTTCTTGGATGGGCGATGTCTGGCCATACTGACGCCCTGCCAAATACCGTTTTTATCCCTCGGTAAATAATACTGAAACGCATGTCATTAATAATGTGTCACGCCACGAAGACCACTGAGAGTGTACTACAACATGACGGAATCCACGAAGAAAGACTCTGTACACCCATCGACGCGAAATCGCAACGACGCCCAGATATAATGGTGAGACATGAGAAAGAAAACACGGGGAGGGAATTTACCTACAGACGAACGGCGACATTGATTGATGGGCACAGTTTTTCTGCCGGAACTTGAGCCATCGTCGTGGAAGAAGACGGGTGCGTGCGGGTCTAGTATTGAGAGGGAGGGAAAAAATGGAAGGGTACGTCCTAGAACGAAAACACGCACATGTGATAAAATAAACAATACCACAAACAAAATCAACATCTTGTACATATGAACAGTTGTACATTTGTGTTGGCTGGTCGTTAGCAGGAGAGGCTGTTCGGGTTCTGCTCCGTTCTGTTTTCTGGCGGCTGCCCTACTTTGGGTCCTTCATGTTCTTTAGAGCAGCCGTAACATTCTTTTCTTTCTTTCAAGCACAGCGGGAGCGAGAAAATTAGCGAGAACACCTTGCTTGGTCACAGGTCTGTCTCCGTTTCACAGCAGTTCGAAAACACACCCGTCTGTACTCCTGGATGGGCGCGGTGGAGGAACACAACAGACACGCTCGCCCGCGAGAAAGGTCTTAACCGCTCGTAGTGAAGCGGGGTGGCGATTCAAGTACTGCAGCAATACAAGAGGTGGGACGCCGTTTTTGCTCGAAGCGCGGCTGATTGGTGGTGCGAGGTTAGCTGTTTGTCGGTCGGTCCCATCTGCTCTCTTGTCACCTCAGAACAACACGCGCCGCCCGTTCGTTGGCTTTATCTTGTCTATTGCTGTCATCGACTCCGACATTTGTGCCGTTGTGCTGCTGCTGCTGTTTTATTCTGCTGTTCGGGTCGTAGCTGCTCATTTTTCACCGTAGACTATACTTCCCTGGCTCTCACACTTCCTGGAGCACAGGCAAACACACAATGTGTGGTATATACTGTTGCTAACGAGCACCCACGACCCGCAGCAGAACAGCTCGCACGAAGTCGGAAGGTTGGACCGAGCAAAGGAGAACGACGTTGTATGAACGTAGAAGGGCAGTAGCCAGGATTGGGAACACCCGGTCCAACCACGGCCATAATCGGGTACTCCTACAAGACGCTGCTGGAAAAGACCGCATGACACGATTGGCCGACGCCCACCCCTACCCGACCTTGACCACCTTTCCACCGGGTGCACCCGATCTTGGCTACTCGCCCCCCAGAGGGGTACCCGGTTTTTTCTTCCCCTACCCGAAAATAGAACCTGGTCCGGTGAGAACCCGGCATGCTCCGTCCCGGCTTTGTAGGGATGCGAGGTCAATGGTCTAACGACTACGGCATGCACGACTATGAGTACACCCCCTACCCGAAAATCGCTGGGCTGTTCGGCCAAACCCCGTGCACACAAGTACACGTCAGCAATGCCTTGCCCTCGAATTCGGACGTTATGATGGCGGGCGGGTGGAACTCTCGCTTGAGGGAAGCGGCATCAGGGCGGCCGGTGCAGATGATCGAGAAGAGCTGTGGATGAATGCCTCACTCACGACATGCGACACACACGAGACTACCCTGAAAAAAATACATGTATCTGCTACTGCTGCTTTCTCATTGGTGACAAACGAGAGGCCAGCGGTGTGAGTCCTACCCGTGATTGTGTGCATGTGGGTTTTCGCCGAACAGCCCCGCCATTTTCGAGTAGGGGAACGGAAAACCGGCTACTCCTCCGAAGGGTGAGTAGCCAAGATCGGGTGCACCCGATGGAAAGACGGTCAACGTCGGGTAGGCGCGGGCGTCGGCCAATCAGACGGTGTCATGCGGTCACTTCCAGCAGCATCTAGTAGGGGCACCCGATGATGGCCGTGTTTGGACCGGGTGTACCCGATTTTGGAACAAACGATGACGGCAAAATAGTTCTGCACCTAGGTCGCGGCCGACGTGAGTTCGTTTCGACATGCATATTTTTTTCCGTTCACCACCCGTCTACTTGAACTTTTTTCCATCCCGTCGTGGTTGGAGCACAGCAGTACGTACATGCTTGTACTAGCTCTGCGTTATAGTTTGGTTGTGCGTGCTTACTTACGATTGCATCCATCTTTGAATGTTTGAACACACACAATACACGCGCGTGTGCTGCTCCTGTCTGTGGATTCATTCGATCCGTCCCACCTTCACAAGAAGTTCATCCACATCCATCCATGTCGCCTCTTCTTTTCTTCGGAATGTGAGACACACACCATGATGCTGCGCTGCGGTCACTACCCTACAACATACTGTTTGGATTCTACAGGCGCGATACAAAGCTCGTTCGCCCGCTTGTGGCGAGGGTGTGTGTGTGCGTTTCCTGGGCTACACAACGCCTCTTTTGAATTTATTTCTAATCGTTTGGCGGCCTGGAATCCGCGGCGGTTGGAGATGCAGCATCCGAACCACCGCAAATGCGGAGTGTGAAACGAACGAACAGTCAGTGTTGTTCTCTTTGATCGATATCCGCGTTTGTTTGTTTTTTGCATGTATTTGCATCGCCCCCTGCCGCGCCGGTCCTCTCATACCCCACTTCGGAGGGACGCCTGGTTTGTATATATATATCTCGATTTACCTGTAGATCAGATGTGTCGCCCCGACACCACCACCGAAAAATAAACTACAAAAAAAAACTATTGAAATCAAACGTGCTGAAGGGATTGCAGGTGCACCTCCTCGGGCTTGCGTACCCTTTTCTTGCTAATAGTGTGTGTGTTCTTGAGATCCTCTGACGGCTCTAGCATTTTTGTGACCACGGATCGAGTCTTTGCTTGATTTTGGGATAAGCAACTGACACGAGCTTAATGTGAAGAAAAAACAACAACAACAACAACAACAACAACAACAACAACAACAACACCTCGGCATTTTTTCCACGCAGTAGATGTATGTTGTTTGTTGTTTGTTGTTGTTTCTCACATTAGTTCTTTAGTCCACAAAAAATGGGGAGCCCGTGGTCTCAAAACCCGGCACATACGAACGATGCCGCAGGGAAACAAAACAAAAATAGGTTACAAACCACTCGAAAAAAAAAAATGATAGAAAATAGCAGGCCAATCGGCAACCCCTAAAACGCCCTCTACAGCAGCACGCCACCCAGAGAGGAATCAAAAATTCATCTTCTTCTGTAAAGGGTTTCGGTATGCTCCGAACCGAACACCTGACGTTATAGACGTTGTATTCCCCACACTGCACACCATATTCGTTCGGGTTTCCGCCCAGTACCTACATATAATATGATGTCCGCACTACCGGCCAATGGGGGGTACACGTGCGTTTGGTCCTAGAGCAACAAGATGTATGTAGACCCGGAAGGCTTCATGTTTTTTTGCCAAGCCAACGACGGTAAGACATGTAGACTATCCAATGTTAGCATTCTCTTGCACTGCAGTACCTACAATCCCAGACCCAACCTGGCGATCATCCTGTGACTAAAAGCTGCAATAGTGAACGCTAAATAAGTCCAAGCCGCGGCAACCCGCGGCGGAAAAAGGTACGATTTGGTTGCTGTGTGTCCCCGTAGAGGTTGCTTGGTCGCTGCAACGCCGCCGTGCACGCGCTGCACCCGCCCAAAGAATGTTCCAAGAAATGGTGTTCCAAAATGAAGACCACCACTCACTGCCTTCGACCAAGCCGTGATAAGCCGTGAGACTCAAGCCCTTTTCTTTTGCTGATTCTCCACCCATGACCTCGTCTCGCGCAGAGACATAACCTACCAATGCCCTGTGTTGCTAGGGCCCTCCCGCCGTGCCAAACGTTTTCGAGGCGAACTGCCTGCAGCGCTATCGACGTCGGAAAGTCGTGTCTCCGAGATTTACAACAACTCCACCAATCAATCACGGCCCGGTTTTTAGACAGATTCGGCAAGCGTCGTAGACTCGGCAAAACCCAGTGACCTGGTGCACCTCACCCTCACCACACCCGGCAACCAAGAACCCGCTTACCCGACTGACAAGATACACAACACCCTGCTGCCGTAGTCCGTGTACCTTACGATCCCAACGACAAGAAGGGGGGGGTTAAGGCCGATGTGGAGCGCACAGCAATCTGCGAACCACACTTCAACGGTTACCTTTCGAACATTCTCATAAGCCCTCAGCCGGGAGGAACTTCCTGTATTCGCATGCAGTATAGGTGTACCTCCTCGGACTTGCGTACCCTTCTCTTGCTGTAATAGTGTGTGTTTTCTTTAGATCTTCTGATGGCTCTAGCATTTTTGTGACCACGGACCGAGTCTTTGCTAGATTTTGGGATTAGCAACGGACACGAGTTTTATGTCAAGAAAAACAACAACAACAACAATAGACAACAGCGTCTATTTCCTTGTGAAGGATCAAATTACGTTATGGCTGTAGACTCACGTCTACGACAGTGCACCTCAGAAAAGTGTCAACATGGTGTGGGTGTAGCACACGCTGCTGATACCCCGCTGCGCACTGTGCCACGCCCGTGGAAGAAGAGACACTACTTGCGTAATATACCTTTTCCTCTTGTGTTGGAGAAGACTCGATTCAGCGGATCTGACGTTTGCTGAAAAGAACACAACAATCGCACTTCTACTTACAGCCTCACCAGGGTGCTGTTTTCCTCCAACAACAGTTCAATGTAGAGGCCTTCGGAGTATCTGATTATCTATCTATTTAGATTACTAGGCGTTTCGCGTGGGACGGACAAGAAAAAATTATCCGTGTTCGGCATCACGTGTTGTTAGCTTACGCGCGATGCAATACATTCGCCAAACCAGTACGGGAACATTGTGGGCCAGCGGGATGGTGACGCCGCCACCGTCACAGCGATCTGAGAGGGATCATGTTGCCGATTTGTCATTTTGAGCCTTCGGCGCCATCGCTCAATATTCCTCGTCCCAAATTTTCTGAAAATGTTTCATCCTGGTGAACACAACGCCAGAGCCAGCAATCGCCGATAGAGTGGATTCTACGAACTCACCGGCAGGAAATAGATGGTTGCCGATTGGTGTGAATAGCACTTGTGCTGTCTTGGGGGGAAAGACTGTACCCCTGTGATGCGCCTCGAAAGACTCACGTGACTCGGAAGCAGGGACAGAGTGGAATGAAGCCTTCGGGGAGGTTATCTGGATGATATATCTGCGGACCGATAGCAATCGGGTTGATGCTGTAAACGGGGTAATAATTGAACGTTGACCTGGCAGCATCGTCATGACGAGGATCCAGACAAGGGAGATAGTTGCCGGGAAGTGCGGACCCTACGGATATGGAGACACTTTTCCGGTACCCCCAGCAAACTTGTGGAGATACTACAGTAACAACAACAACAGCAGCAAGTACCTGAAACAAATAATACCGAACTGCGCGAGGCCGTAGCGAAGTGGTGCTGCCACATCGCTTCCTCTTTGTTTACTTCACGCCATGACTGAGATGAATGTTTGTCATGAATGTCTACAGTGTATCGCGAAGGCACGTACTACGTACGTGCGTGCGTGATGCACCCCTCAATTCGGTGTTTGTTTGTTGTTGTTGTTGTTGTTGTTTCTCGCATTAGCTCCAGTCCAAAGTCCACAAAAGATGGGGAGCCCGTGGTCTCCAAACCCGGCACATACGACGTCTCGGGAAAAAAAACATAGGGTACAAACCTTCAAGGCCGGACCGAACGCAGCAACGTGGAGGATCCTCAAAGCAACGTGCAAGGGGGTGAAGGCAACAATCGCAACGAGCATCTACGACCACCTGGAAAGATACGTGACGGAGCTCGAAGCGATCTACCAGGACCGCGACATGCGGGGGCTGTACCAACACCTCAAGCGGTCAACGGGCCTCAGCGGGAGACAAGCTGGGGGGCAGCAGTTCGTTACAGACGAGAACGGCGTGCTACTCCGGAACAAGGATGCCATCCTCAAGCGGTGGCGGAGATTCTTCAATACCCTCCTGAACTCCAAGTCCCCCACTCTGAACCCAGACGTTGTCGAACAGGTGATGCAGCGACC
>CACKRE030002089.1:116391-128252 GCA_902602495.3 Ectocarpus sp. CCAP 1310/34 | reverse complement strand
GGGGGGGGGGGGGGGGGGGGGGGGGGGGGGGGGGGCGTCATGCCGTGTTTCGACATTTCCAAAGACCGTACGAGACAAACAGGAGGAGGGTGGGTAGCAAGTCACCGTAGTGAGTTACACGCAACACGTTTAGCTGGGTATCAAGCGGGCGCAGCAGAGGATGGAACCGAGAGCCTGCGTACGACGAGCAGGGGTAGACGGAGCAAGGTGGGCTACGCTGATCAGCACGTATTTCACGGATGCGCTCGTTTGAGAGTAACACGATGCACGCGACGAACGCTTCCGCCAATGGATCGATCTTTCATGTGCCTTTGATTTGTTTTGCACTACCACCGCTGTAGCCTGTATCCACGGAGGTTCTCTTGTGCTATGGTACAGATCACCTCGTGTCGGAGGCCATAGGAAATGGCGACAACACACTTTGTTCATATACAGACGACGACGACGACGACGAAACGTCCACAGCAGCAACACAACAGCAAACTCGAAACGGATGTGTCCTTGAGCTCGACAGCAACAACATCACCACCACCATCAAGAACAGCAGCAGCAGCACCACCAACAACAACAGGAACAACAGCAGCAGCAGCAGCAGCACCGACAGGAACAGCTGCAGCAACAACAACAACCACCAGAGGCACCAAAACAGTAGCAGCAGCAAGACGTCACACAAACATACCTACCTCGGAACGGACTTGTCCTTGAGGTCGGTGTAGAACTTGGGCGCGTTGAAGTGCGCGACGAAGGCGGTCGAGAGCATCGACACCAGGATGAGAGCCTGCGAGTTCATCGCGCCGGTGCCAGAGAAAACGGGCCTGGCGTCCTTCGCGAGGCCGGCGAAGAAGCGTCCTCCCTCCACGTAGCTGTTTTTCGTTGATTGGCGGATGGGTACAAAGCGGATGGACAAGTAGAGGAAGGAGATAATGAGCGGGAGATATGGCAGATGGGTACACATGTAGCCGGTGGACACGATGTGCGCGATATGCCTTTTTGGGGGGCGGATGGACACATAGCGGATGGACAAATAGAGGATGGACATGATGAGCGTTTTGTCGTTGTTGTTGTAACACTCGCGCTGGACGGCGGGCCCCTTCAGTTGGGTGGATGGATACATAGCGGACTGATACGATGGGCGGGAGGTATCGTCAACACTTTATGCTACAGTAGACGCGCGCCGACGAGCTACGGGGAGTGGCCGAAAAAAAAAAAAACAAGGGGCAGGTTGTGTTCCGGAGGGGTGTAGAAGGAAGCCCTCGCGCTCTGCTTACGTTACATGACCAAAAACACACACACAGAGGAACAGAGAGAGAGGGAGAGAGAGAGAGGCGGAGCAATCTATCCGAGCACGTGCGATGGAAGAGCAAGCGACAACACAGTTGACCTTGAACGACACTTGAAAGCACACTAGGGCGTTGCAGGCAAGAGAGAGGACCTCCTATAGCGCCGTCCCCTCCTCGGCATGTTTGTTTTTCGTGTGTTCTTGTCGTCGAAAGGTACATAGCACTCAACGCCGAACCGCCTACACGACAATTATCTTCACCGTTCCCTCCGTACTCCTTGTCGACAAAACCGTACAACACCTCTTTGATACCGCAAACCGTACAACCCCCCCTTCGAAAATACCGCCGTCGCACCTGTTGTCGAAGTAGCGGATACCCATCACGGTCGCCGTGTATACCGTGCCCAGCACACCCATGATCGATGTGTAAGACAGCGCGCTCAGGTCCTGGCCAAAGGGACAAGTGCGACGGAATGTGATACACAGTATTAGCAAGGCTCGAGGCACGAATGGACATCAGGAGGTACAGCGAACACGCGGTGGGAGCGTTGCGAAGTGATAGCGCGACGGAATGGGGTACACCGAATAATCAAGGCTCTACGAAATGAGCACACAAGGCATTTGGACACCAGGAAATATAGCGAACACGCGGTAGGCGCGTTGCCAAGTGCTGCGGAGCTGGAGTGTGTTTCAACCCATGACCGCCAGCATCAAGATGTGCGACAACAACGGGAAGGCAAGGTGAACCGCAGCAAAGAGCGAAAATATGCGACTACTCGGTCACTAGCATCAGGCCGCACCAAACACAACAAGGACGAAAACGACCGCAATAGCATTAGCCCCAGCGGCAGCGGCAGCGGCAGCAACAGCGGCAACCAACCACAACACAGACCCAATACGCAACAGAAGAAGAGAATTCGCAACAACAGCAACAGCGGTGGCAACAAACAAATCCAACAACAGCAACAACGGTGGCAACAAACAAATCCAACAACAGCAACAACGGTGGCAACAAACAAATCCAACAACAGCAACAACGCGAAGTGGATACACCTTGAGCAGGCACAGAGGGAGGAGCACCACCGCGCTGATGAGGCAGAGAATGTTGGTGCGGGCGGCGAGCACACCGGGGGCTCCGAAGGCCGCCAGCACGTCGGCGAATACATCACCTGCCATCATGACCAATAAAATAAATACTAAATAACAAATGCAAGTTCGAGCATGAACTTCTTAGGTGGGGTTGCGAACTGCTGCATGTCTCTTGTGTATAGTTCGCCTGTCTGTCTCACAATTCTGTAGTCTCTGGTTGTGCGCGTTAATATTATTAGCATCGACCGCCCAAACGAGCGAAAAAGGCGCAAGTCTCAGTGCGGCTGAAAGCAGAAAATGTTTTTCAAGGCCATTCATTGTGTGGCTATTCAATGTCAAAATGTGTGTTATGTTTAAGCATGGACCGCGCTGACGGGCTGACCAATGAACAAGACGTCAGTCTCAAATGTGTGTGTGTCTGTCTGTCCCACCGATGATGATCGAGTAGGCCATGCAAGCGAAGAAGGTCTTCGCCGTGCAGGAGGAGGTGGGCAGCCACGACGTCTTTTCGCCAATGGTCTTGCTCCAGGCGTCTCCGTACGAGGAAGCCCCCGTCGCGGCGCACACCCGCCCAATCAGGCTTTTATGACATAATAAGATGCAACACGCATTAACATCAATATGTTGTAAGTTCCACGGCGTTAAGAAACAAACAAGTAGGTGCAACAAAAGACCCCAGCAAACGAATGAAAAAGATAAAACTCAACAGCAGCAGCTCAGACAAGGAAACAGAAAAAACAGTGCATATCTATATCTACAAAATAATTGCTCTTGGGCACGCTCCCAACGCGGTGCAAGACAGACAACATAGGCCCACCTGAAGCAGTAGCCCGACATGCCGCCCAGCGCGACGATCATTGCGACGGTCGGCACGACCGCGGCCCTCGACTGCGAGAAGGCGGTAACCCCCCCGGGGATGGCGAGGATGCCGGCCCCGACGACGTTCTTGATGAGGTTGAAGATCGACCTCCCGACGGTTACGCCGCTGCTGGAGCTCTCGGCCTGGGGCGCCTGAGACAAAAAAGAAAGAAAACGGTGCCAGAAAAGAGGGGTTTCCACGAAACCGCCGAACACACGAAAAAAAAAAACAAGTGAGGCGAAAGCGTGGTATACAGACGAATACGTTTGGCATCAGGCCGGCTTTAAGGATCTTTCCGATCCGTGCTGAACAATTTATGCGCACAATAACGAGACATAATGTACCAACAGTCTTGTTTCCTGCCAAGTTCTCTCAAGTGCACTTTGTGATCTATCTCAACACTGATTGCAGTATTCGAGACCTCCATCACATCCCTTACGAGACTGGGGTACAACATGTTCTCTTCAACGGGTGCTAGTATTTAGGTGATTGGTGGATACTGCCTTCAAGTACAAGCGCGGCGTGTGACGGAAGCTTACTTCTGTACGTGTATCCAGAAATGGCCAGGAAAACCATTACAGCTATCCAGCAACAGCAGGGCAACAAGTGACGAAGTCGCACGGGCCACAGAAATGCACCTTTGGGCAGCAAAATCATCATTGCCAACCGAAGACGCACGAAACATATTACACGTCGGAAGAGACACAAGGGACTCCAAGCATGAACGACAACTTGCCCAGAACCAACATCCGCGCTCTCTTTTGCTGCTCAAACCCGCTGGGTCAAGGGGTTCTGCTTCAGCAGCTGTAGACTGTACAGTCAGCCCCCGCGACTAAGAAACAAACCTCTTAAGAACCAAAGGCGCAGATTTTTGCGAAAAAAAAACGACGAAGAAACACCTCAGGCGTTGATCCTTACTGAACTGACCGATGCTCGGCGGTGGTGCCGAAAAAGTTAGTTGAGCCTCCAACCCAAAAACTGATACTTCTTAAAGGCGGGCGCTAACAACTGCACTACACGCGTCCGCCGCTGCACCAACAATAGTTGCTGCTACTGCTGCTGCTTTTGCGTACGCGCACCGGAATCGCCGCGGCGCCGCCGCTTACGTCCGACGCCACCATGTACGCCGTCGCCGCACCCCGTCCGGACTGCGGCCTGTGGAGCACATCGACGCTGCTGCCGCTGCGGCTGCTGTCACGCGGGAAACGGGAACCATGGGGAGGGGGAATTTTACAAAAGCTTCCGTTGATGCACAACAAGCGCTTGCCATAAAAACGCGGCCTTTCTACTGTCGTACTGGCATGAAAAAAAAAAGGGAAAACGACACAACAGGGTAAACCCTGGTCGAAAAGGGACAGACCTGGGTACAGTCATTAACAGCAGTAAATGCACTCATATCATAGGTCAGCGCCCAATTTCACCCCGGTGCGTCCGAAAAGGCGCAGGGTATACCCTGCCGTGACCACTTTTCTCAACAACTGTACCCTGTTTTCGCACATGTACCCTGACCTGTCGGGAAAAGAGACCCTTTCATCAATCATTTCCCCCGCAGGAATCTTCCCAACTCCTTTTCCCCTCCAACCATGGGATACCAAACGGCGAATCTTCCCGCCCAATAAACACCATGGCAACGGGGCAGAAATCAGTTTCCGCCCCTGCGAAACAACACCAACCATCAAGTCTTCCGCTCGAGACTAAGTCAACAATGGCCGGGCAATACCCCAGCACAAATGTTCCGTTTGGAAACATGCACACACGCGTACGATACCCCGTGGACGACTGCTTGCTGCAGTCTATCTGCGAGACGCACGGGTCAAGCTGTGAAAGCGAGACCGATCCAGCATGGTTGACATGCATAGCATGTGCCAATGTGTGGCGCTGTGCTGGCGGCGAGCTCGCGCCCGCAACGAGGGTGGAGAGGAGAGGCAGGACCAGCACACACAGACACGCCCTTGACATCAATCACGCACACACAAATCTTATCCTTACTCTAGCAGCAGGACACTGCTGTGTCGAGCATCTCAATCACCCTCCCTGTCGGTAGACAGAAGAAAGAGTGCTCGCGTTGTTTTCCATCGGCTCATCCCGCTGAAGCCTGACGTCTTCTTACTACATTGATTGATCGGGCGGCTTGGTCGGCTGGTAAGCGTGACGGCTGCTGCAACAGCAGTAGTTCAAGCAAGAAACACATCGCGATTGAGACACAACAGACAACGCACGCACGCACACACGGCACATCGCAAATGAGACACACAACAGACCACACACGCACGCACACATGCATGTCAATCATGCTGGATCGGTCTCGCTTTCAAAGCGTGACCCGTGCATCTCGCATATAGACTGCAGCAAGCGGTCGTCCACGGGGTATCGTACGCGTGTGTGCATGTTTCCAAACGGAACACTTGTGCTGGGGTATTGCCCGGCCATTGTTGACTTAGTCTCGAGCGGAAGACTTGATGGTTGGTGTTGTTTCGCAGGGGCGGAAACTGATTCCTGCCCCGTTGCCATGGTGTTTATTGGGCGGGAAGATTCGCCGTTTGGTATCCCATGGTTGGAGGGGAAAAGAAGCTGGGAAGATTCCTGCGGGGGAAATGATTGATGAAAGGGTCTCTTTTCCCGACAGGTCGGGTACAACAAAACAGGGTACAGTTGTTGAGAAAAGTAGTCACGGCAGGGTATACCCTGCGCCTTTTCGGACGCATCGGGGTGAAATTGGGCGCTGACCTATGATATGAGTGCATTTACTGCTGTTAATGACTGTGCACCCAGGTGTGTCGCTTTTCGACCAGGGTATACCCTGTTGTGTCGTTCCCCCCCGCCAAATGGTTTGCTCATTCGCTGCCGGTTGTGCAAACCTAATCTAAATCGATTTTTTGTGGTCCCGCTTCCTCGTTAATTCTGGTGTGGAAGTATGCCGACGACGACGGGGGGGGGGCGGCGCGGATGGTAATACACATCCCTCGCGCCGGTTCATACCCCCGGGTTTACCTTGAACAGGAACAGACTCGCATGGCATCAAGAGTACTCCCAGAGGGACGCGAGAACTATTAGCACTGGCAACAGGGGTTCCGGACAGGGTGGCTGGTTGCATGCTTGTTGTACACACCACACAAAAGCAAAAAGTATTGCACTTAAAATGCCAAGGCAAGGACCGCCTTCGTGGGGATATATTGTTTTGATCTATGAAATAGACAGGGCATCCCTATCCCTAACACTAACCATGCCCGCTACCAAAACCGAGCTCGATACCTCGCCAAGGCTAAAAAAAAAATACGCACACAGAAAGACTACCCGTTTCAGATATACCCACAGCACTGATACAAGAATGCAATACCCTACACGGTGTCACGGAATGTATCGACCAAATCCTGGAAGGGCTTCCTTCGGCAACAAGCCGTCCTTACGTCCCCGCCTCCATGCGTACCGAAATTGTTTACACAGCAACCTACACGTCTTCCGACGGGAGAAGTGAGGTGCTGCTAATTACCATGGCCACGAAGTATCCGCTAGATGCTTCAAGATAAAAAAAAACTTGGCAAGTAGATATACGAGATGCGCCAGCATTTCAAGACGTTCCTACAAACAGGGGCAAAGAATTGCAAAGAGGTGTTTATTGGACTTCAAAGGTACCGGTAGGAATTATAATATTACGTGTTAACGAGGACGCCTGGCTTCCACGCGTGAGCACGCGTACTGAAGTACCTTTAACTTAAGCGACGAGATGCAACATACTCATGTAACATAGTAACAGAAGAAGTTACGACGATTACAGAACATCTGATACAGATGGCGCCCGCATTTAAGAACCGCTATTATTGGCTGAGACTCGATGCTTATTGGCTGCCTCAAAGTGAGCACCTGTTCTTATTTTCAAAGTTCTTATTTCGAGCAGGCATATCCGTATGATACACTGGGTTCTTGTTCATATTTCTACGCCGAGGGCCCCATTCAGAGGGCATTTTTTTTTTCTGGGTCGATTCAGCCTGACACTTGAGAGCAGCGTCTTCATATGCATAAAACAGAGTACAATAATAGAACCTCGCTCAACAGCGACCTCTGGAATCGAGTTAAACAGACGCGGTTCGCCTGAAATAATGTCGTATCTGAGCACAAACGTTGAATCATTAAGAGGTCCACAAGGGTCACGTTCGACGTGATCGTCCTCCCCGCTCTATCTATTAACGCCCGTCGTAGCTTCATTGCGACCTTCACCCTGCTCTTCGAATGCCGGACCTCATCCATCTCTGCTCTACGGCGCGCTCCCCTCAAGCAAAGCCCACGACCCTACCACCGACCCCGCATCTCCACTGTGCTTGTCCAACGGCATCATGCGCTACTGTACATGTAGCTCGAAATGCACAAGGTAGTCGCAAAAAGTGGCGGGTACGCTTCTGAGACGGCCGAGTGTTCAGCTCACCAAATCAGCCCATGCTCAGTTTTACGAGCACTCCACATACAGGAACGAACTGTCAAGAGCAGCGGGTTTAGACGCTTGCATTCGAAACCCCGTGGGTGAAACGAAGGAAGAGGTGTCGGATATCTCTCGTCGCCCCCGCGTCGACTCGATGGCCTCCCAGTCTGACTTCGTGGGCAGTTGCCAGCAATGACATGTTTTTTGATGGCCTCTATGTGCCGATCAAGAATTACGGTTTGTTTCAACTATTGACAGCTGGCCGAGCTCTTTCAATTTTTCAAGGGGTATAGACAGGTTCTTGTGCTTGGCACGCAGCGTGGCAGGCACCCCAGTGACACGCGACGAGGGGTATGCCTCATACANCCTTGTACAACAAAGCTAGAGGCCTCTACCCCCCCCCCACACACACACACACACCTCCGCACCGACCAAGGTAAAACGTGAAAGCGGCTCCGAGTGCGAACACCGGGTTCATGTAGTTGCGGAATGTCTGTCGTACAAGGGGAGGAGATGTTACGTTGCTGAGCCTCGGGAAAAGTAGAAGGAAGATGCAGGGAGATGTTTGAGGCATGGAATACCAGCATGTAGGAGAGCACACGGTAGCTGTACTGTACCGGGACATAGAACGTGGTGGGTTGAAGTGGCGGGAAGTGATATCGATAGGAGGATAGATAGGCTAGGGAAAACATTATTGAGACACCGTTTTTGGTAAAGTAGGAGGGAACGATTGGATATCGGTCTTTGGTTCTGTGGGAACGATACTCCGTCCTCTCGAGGACGCGTGGTCAATGGTCTAACCACTAAGATATGCAAAACATAAGAGTACGCCCCCCCCCGCCCCCCTCCGCACCAGTGTCATTTGAAACGCAGATCCCCCTCCTCGTCGCTGATATGAAACTGACGGTGGGCGGGGTCACCGGACACCCCGTGAGTCACCCCTCACCACCTTCATGAGTTCTTTTCTTGCAGCTGCCACTTTTTGGGGGTCTGTTCTTACCCGCAAGCGCTTTGGTCCACCACAAATACAGGTTCTTGTTCTTAATACACAGTTTCGGACTGGGACTCCAAATTTTCCGGGAGAAGATTTTGAGATAAGAAAGCTTCCTGGAAACTTCGTGCAGGTGAAAATTTTCAGATTTGAGCGGCTTCATGTGATTGGCTGTGGGTCACCAGTGCTCCCACGACCTTCCCCCGTCTGCAGGTGCTGTTGTTTTTCGTGCTGCGCTGCGTGACAGCTAGCTGTGCACCTTGCTTGATGACAAGGGGCTCTCACTGCTGCTGCTGTTGAGTGTGCGTGCGTGCGTGCGTGCGTGCGTGCGCGTGTCCGTGCCTGCGTCGTTCCCTCAACCCCAGCGCACGAAATCGCACCACACCAGTACGGAGACAGGAAGTGGTTACTGTACACTGGCCGACGACAGCCTCTGAACGAAGTGCTATGTCGCGTTTCAAGCGTTCGGGAGAGAGACGGGGGGGTTGGGACCGGGAGGCACATCCGAGTCACACGCTCTTCTTTCTAGTAGACACCAGAGAAATTACTCTTGCGCGCGGAAGGACGTGCGCGCCTTCACCAGGAGGTCACTACGTGCTCTTCATCCTCTCTGCTCTTCTTTGCTGGCGGCGTTGCCACCACCTCTAGGATCGTGCGCTCTTCCTCCCCCTTGCCTCAATCTAACGGGCGTGTTACTGACCTCAAGCCAGCCGAAAACAAATCCAACTTTCTGACCGTGCAGCCTCCCTGTTTGTGTGTTGGTGGCGCGGCAACTCCAAGGCCTTTCGCTGGGCGCTGGCCTTCTCTTTGGCCGCGCTGACATGTTCTCAGCAGTCTGCTGTGTATGCGTGCGGTGGTGCGTGTGATGTGTTACCACGAAGAAAGTTGCTAAATCGAAAAATCGTGATTTTTTCCCCACAAACCAAGCCTCCCTCGGTTCTTAAATCTGTAATTTTGTTCCTTGTTGTGGGTTCTGGCGAGACTGTCAGGAGCGATCTTCAGAACGACGGCTTAACTCAAAATATGTTTCTTTATTTCGGAATTTCTTGAGTCCGAAACTGTCAAATACCACGTCGGAACTGAGCACGTGTTCCTATGTCCAAGTTTCTAAATGTTGATTTTTTCGAGGCGGCATTCCTTAACTGCTAAGTTCTCAAGTGCGAGCGCCATCTGTACAGTAGCGGCTACGATTTAAAGAGGAATTCAAAAGAGAAGGCACGGGTTTAAGAGAGGAAAAAACGCTTGGCACGACCAAAGTCGATTGAAGAGAAATTTGGCATATTTTTGAGATTTTCTCCTAAATCGAGCTGCTGGAGGCCACGTAGCACAACACTTTTGTGAACTCGAGGACATTGCCGAGAAGTGCGACATGCCAGAAGCGGCTCACCACCTCCGCAAGGCTAAGCTAGCTTGGATGAGTGACCACGGGGCGGGGGCAACCAAGCAGACGTGTATCCAAGACTACTTTTAACGGTTGCAGCAGACGCAGTGCTGAGGCTGACAGGCTTCGAGGGGTGCTTTGATTTTCTGTGCCAAAATTGTTTTGAAGCGCGTGCGATAATTTCGTACAGTACGTGATGTCAAGCGTGTTTCGTTCCATGGCTCGTTTTTGGCACGAAGGCTGTGGGTGGTGTGTTCATGCGTGATTGGGATGGGTGGGGTACGAGTGGTTCGTTCAGTACGTGCGTCGGTAGATTTTCCCTTGGATGCTGGTGCATCCATGGGCTCGCGTTGTACTTCGAGTTGAGATGCGAGTACAGTGTGCAGCACAACACAACAAGCAACAAATACTTCTATATTGTTTTTCCACGCGCACTAAGTGTGCCACACGACAACATGATGCTTAGTCCAATCTGCCAGCACAGGTTCCAAGAGCGTACCGTGACTTGGGTCCATATCGCTCGCCGACCAACAGACAAAGCTGTGTGTGGAGCTAGCCTAAGGTACTGACGCTAGCTGGGTCATGTGACATACGTAAATGATAGGCCCTCCATGAGCTCTGACGGCACATACTGCTGGAGTGGGCGTCAGGGTGTCAGTGTCCCACGACCTTTCGAGTTGGCTACGGTATAAGGTAATATTCTCTTTAAGTGAGATATGGTTTAAAGGAATACTCTCTTAAAGCGTAGGCAAAACGGTTTAACATAAATACCGATTGAAGAGAGCAAAATTGGCTTGCACCAACCCTCTCTTAAACCGTAGCCGCTACTGTTACCGCTACTGCTGTTGTGTACTTCAAGAACAAAGAGCATCCGATCCGAAAAGATTTGTGCCATTCGATCGACTTGATTCGATAAAAACTTCTAGTCCAGACTGGATAGATCGTTTCAAAGCGCGGGTCAAGGAAAAAGGAACAGCAGGAACACATAGCAGCAGAGCACCGAGGCGAAAACAACATATGATAATACAGTGGCTCTACTGTAGGAATCCACCAACGGTAGTGATGGCGTTTGTGAAAAAGAGTGCGTGATGACAAATGGTGGGGTACATGTAGTCCAGGAGAAGCTGCATGAACACAGAACAGGACTCTGCCTACACTCGGATATACACACGAGTGCATATAGGTAAGCCGCGTTGAACTACTAGTACTGCCGTGAACGCGTTCAGAGAGGCAGAACGCACCTGACCGGGGTCGTCGCCGAGGTGGATGTAGTCGGGGATGTGAAAGCGAGGACGCTACCCCTGGCTGGAGGTGGCACGAACCCTAGAGCTGACCCTTCCTTGCCGCTTCTTGTGAATTTCGGCACCACAACAACGGCAGAAGCAGCAACACCGCAATCACAACAGGCAGCGGGATGAAGCGCAGTTAGTCACGGATGTGCGTGGGGCCTAAAGCGGTTGCCGACATGAGAGGGGAGGTATTCAACCCTCTCTCTGCTCTACCTCTTCGAGGGAAAGACTACTGTTGCTGCTGCTGGTGCTGCTGTGCTGGAAAGGATCATGGGAGCATAAGAATACATGTCGGCTCACACATTGCTGCTTCCGTCCGTCTCACGGTGCGGGTACGGCGACTCTCTCTCTCTCTCTACACACACACACACATATTCAAGTGCAGGTCCCCACCGAGCGAGAGCAAGACCCTGGTCCACTGCCGAAGCAGACAGCAACAGGTAGAGGAAGCTCTTTATCAACGCCATGGTGTTTGGGTGTTGTGCGCTGCAACAGCAACAAGCAACGAAGCAGCAACACAAAGGGCGGGGGGCAGGAGGTAGGAGGGGGGCAAGGCACA
>CACKRE030002089.1:8182-57650 GCA_902602495.3 Ectocarpus sp. CCAP 1310/34 | reverse complement strand
GGGGGGGGGGGGGGGGGGGGGGGGGGGGGGGGGGGGGGGGGGGGGGGTGGCCTCAGGAACACCTTGGTGCCGAGAGAAAAAATAACGTCGACACGCTGAAGGTGGGAGATATCCCGCACGACGCCTTGCAATCAACGCTTCATTCGCGGCCGTGTGTCCAACATGATCTCCGTTACTCGACGCACGTGTGGCTAGTTGAGGGTGAGGGGGCACGGACTCGCGGGGGCGAGTGGCCTCTGGAAAGCACCAAACCAAGGTACTCCATGTCCGTGCGTGCAACAATGTTGAAACGGCATCAACCACAGCAGCAGCGACAACACTAGCAACAACACGGTAGCAGTGCCAGCAACAAGAACGATAGCAGCAGCAGGAGCAGCAACAGCAACAGCAACAACAGCGAAAGCAACAAGATATTCAGCCAACAGTAGCCACGTCACCTTAGCTTTCTTCATGATGTCGCGGAGCTTGGCGTTCTTGGTGCAGTTCAGAATCTGTTCGTAGGTCGTCGGGTTGGTTCTCCTTATGATGTTAAGGAACTCGTCGGACATCTCCATCGCATCTCTCACCTCGCGACTTACCTGAGGCGTAAACGACAAAACACAAATCAGTACACCTTGCTAACTGGCTTGCCGATGAACAGGCGGCAATGTTTCCGATTGAAAACAACCGCAACAGTCGTGCTTGTGTATATGTATGAAACTAGCATTGGCCGCACAATTGTTTGTTGAACTGGGTTTCGGCGTGCCAACTGGCTGACCAATGAAATTACGCCAATCTTAGCCGAACAAAACACAATACGCGCTTTTTAGACCATGGGATTCCATGCCATCTGCGTGTGTGCGAGTAAAAAATCGACCCCAATCCAATCCATAACGTCAAGCCAAGGATGTACATATACATACTTCGAAACTAATTTTTAGATCATCAGATGTCGCGTGTGTGCTTGTAACTCTACTGCCTTTCCGACACTGTCCATGTAATTGGCTCCTCTCGATGTTCTCCACTGGACTCTCTGCTCACGGGGCCAAACGAAAACACCATACACAGCACCGAGTAACAAGGTGTTTGCGACCAGATAGTCGGGTAACCAACCAAATTACGAGAGAGAGAGGAAGGGGTTGTACGACTTGCGCCGATACAAGGTCTGTGGGCAGACTGTCGCCCAAGGTTAAAGTACACGATGCCTCTCGGATTATAAAATCTCCGCATCGCCGACATGCATACGCACGTGCCGTGCTGTCATGCATTGAGACAATCAAACTGGATTTTTTTTGCCATATCTCATTCCACTACGAACAGTCTCCTGTGCGTGTACCTGATTGAGGTGGACAAGAGCGTCCTGCACGCCGAGCTCTCCTGGGGGTGCCTCGCCTTGCTGCGGGAGTGAGGACGTGGTTTTTTCTGGGTGGAAAAAATGTGCAAACAACGGGTTATAATCAGTCAATCAAGTCGTGTGCAGCGCGTGCGATGTCGACAGGTAGTGCTTTCCTCCGGTGAATACAGCATGACATGAGCAGTATCTACCAGCTCTGCGCATTTTGCAGGGTTGAAGCATGAGAAGCAAGAAAGAAGGAAAACATCATCGTTCGCAGCACACCTCAAACGTAAGCTGAGTTCATGCAAAGTGTGCAACCGCACCGGTAGCCTTGACAGCCTCAAATGGCGCCCCTAACATATTAATAATGACAAACGTGCTTAACGTTCTTCAGCAGTTTGTTTCAGTTGGTAGCGTCGATACAGCATCTAACGGGTAGGCTGAGGGTACGAAACTGAGCAAGGTATTGCCACGTTTTTCACCTTCATGTTGACGGTGCTTGTTCGTGAGTAGTCTATACACCTACCCGACGTTTGAGAATGCTGGGGCCTTCTCGCGTTTTGTTTTTTCGTTAATCACTCTTGATGTTAATCAGTCGACTGAAAAAATGACGGCAGTACACAGCAGAGGTTTCAAGTTATGAGACCCAACCTCGGAAGTCTCCGGTAAGAGAGGCAAGACCGTACGGTACTTGCGGCCGGTGGTAACCCAGCAGTGTGATCCATGGGTGCAACCCTAACACAGCAGTCTAGACTATAATATACAAAAGCTGTGAAGGAGTGTCTCGAAAGCCCTGTAACGATCTCTAGGTGCACACGTAAGTAATGCCACTCACCATGTTGTTGCGATTCTTCCTCCTCTTCCCTCTCCCGCCCCTGACCCTCCAGATCTTTCTCCTTGTGCTGCTTAGTGACTAACGCAACAGGTGGAAGATGTGCTTTTGGTGCACGCGCGGGCGGGAGCTTGGAATACTTCATCGCCGGCATTTTCCGGTCGCTGCTGCTCCTAGTGCTGCGGGCGGGCGACAGCGACGAACACGGTGCTTGTGACTCTTCGTCTTCACTCGAGCAACCCTCAGAGGAAGAACATGAAGCAGAGTAGGAGGAGGAAGAGGAGGAGGTTGGCGCTGGGCCAAGGATATTGGTCGTGGCAGAGGCGAGGTTCTTCCACAGCCACATTGCTGCTGTGTGCTTGTGTGAAGACTTTCACGGGCGGCGATAACCCTTGCTGTCGCTGCTGACGTGCGCCCGAGGGCACGGCACAAGGCACAACGGTAGAAATCTCAGCGGCCGGACGCGGATGAAACCAACAAAGGTGACACCGCGTTTGCGCGGATAGCACGGCGGTGGGTCCGCACGAGACGAAGACCAAAATGGAGGCGGGATCTGCAGGCAAGATTCTCCAGCGTGCAAGCCCTGGAGAACAGCAGAGGACAGGCCAGTCGCTACTTCCCACGCGTGTGTGGGGCGTGCCGCGAGGTTCCCCCCGGGTCAATGACGATCTGATCTGGTTGATGTGCTCAAGAACGCAGGAACGGTCGAAACGTGAGAACGTGAGAGGATCGGTGCATCGGTGCGGCGGAACTTCGGGCCGAAGGAGTTCGATTGGTTCTGGCGGCGTCATGATGGAAACCGCCACGCGCAAACCGATCTCGAGCAGATCCTGCTAGCGCGGTCTCGAGGATCCGAGTAGGGTGAACCAGGAGAGGTCGGAGGTGAGAGTCGCTTGTCCACAATCAAGAAAGGGCCTACAATGACGTAGCTCCGTCGGCAGAGGCTGCCCGATACCGTTCTGGCAGCAAGAGAGAGGCCGGGGAGGCGTGGTCGGTGGGGAAGATCACAACCCTTCCTAGCTTTTGACATAGGCACGAAAGAGGGGCACCATGTCTCGGAACCAGGAGACCGACCTGCTAGCTCCACACGCCGCGGAAGGTCTTATCCAAACGTACGATGCCACCGCAAAGATGGGCGGTGACATGAAAGGAGGATCGGCGGAGAAGCCTATAAAGAAGAAGTCGGCGGGGAGGGAGCGCATGAAGTACCACAAACCGACTTCGAAGCGTCGAGCACTTCAGGTGCGAAAAAAGAACGATACAAGTAGCCCTACTACTTGTAGTTTTATGGCAGAACGGATTTCTCCATGTACAAGCCACAAACCTCGTTTGCTGCCCTTGCTATGCTGTTACTGCTGCTATTGCTCTCGTGCGTATACCAATAGTTCTACAGTATCATCGCGGCAGGGCACTTGCCGTCTATCTGAGATGCTCTGGCCCGCTCGGCACTCAGTCAGCGCTCGGATCGGCTCCTTCTTGTTCTGAAAGCTGCACTATGACTTTATGTAGAAGTACATGTTTCAGTTCTCGTAAAAGTTTACGTTTGCACGCGAGGGTGTCAGAAAGAAGCAGAGACGCACAATTATTACTCTTTGCAATTTGTGACGTTCCCAAAAGAGAGGACCACAAAGTTACAAAGAGTAGAGGGTGTGGGTGGCAGCGAAGAGCTGCGTATGCACACCAGGGAGACCTTGCTTGCACCAACATTTTGTTGGCGTAGAAACTTCTAGACTAGTCTAGACCTTCCAGCACCAAATACTTGGTTGGAGTCTACACCTTCCAGCACCAAATACTTGGTTGGAGTCTACACTACGCGTCTAGCGTCAGTTTTGCTGGGCGGGAATGGTCGAGAGGTCATGTCACCTGGCGAATCTGACGAGTGTTAGCTTCCAATGTCGTACAATACACGTGCACTGGACAGCGACAAACAAACCGTCGGTGGACGTAAGACCCTGCTGATGGCGTGTCGTGTGATCATTCCCTGCTCTTGGCATGGAAAACCGGAAGCCAAATTTTGCTGAGAGTTTCCGTGCTTTTTTTAAACATGTAGCGCCACACGTGTCCTCTGCAGTGCACCACCTGAGGGGAACCTACCAGCCTGGAAGCGCCATGAAGTGTATTCGTTGTGCAAAGGTTGCACTGGTTCCTGTTCGTGTAGGACTTCATTCTGCGGTTCGCTCCTTGATGACACCAAAGTTCCATTCACCGAACGTTCGGCTTGTTGTCACACGTCTCGTATCAACCGTAGGACCAGCAGGACACGCGAATCCGGCCGTCCGATCTGATCCTTGAAGTCACTCGCGGCGGCGGTGGCGGCGGAGGGCTGGTAGCGGACGCGTTCGCCACACCGCGCATCGTGGAGTTCCTGAACCTGGAGGACAACACCTCGGCGGTGACGAGCACGGTAAGGCTGGACGAGCCGCTGTTTCAGCCCCACCCCTCGAGAGTCGTGTTCGAGGGGTACGAGGCGTTCGGTCAGCAGCAGAAGGTGCTGTGCTTCAGGAACAACGACTCGGTCAACCGTCGGCTCAAGCTCCTTCCCCTGGACAGCCCTCACTTCTCGGTGTCTGGTCCTCGCAGCCCCCAAAAGCTGAAGGCTCTCAAGCAAACCAAGGTGCAGTGACTTGCGGACTGCAGAAATTGCTACTGCTGTCACACAGAGTTTGAGTGACGTTATGTCCTGTCTGCTCAGAATGTTCACATCCTCTAAAGCGTTCGGTATCGCCCATTAGAGAAATCCCTCCTGAACGATCAAGGCTCCGACCGGCCTCCATTTGTACGAAGTTGCTGTCAAATGTTTTTTGAAGGTGCTGCATTGCGGTAGTTTTGCAGCGCTGCGTGGTACGGCGTTTCTGTCTTTTTCCCGACTTCGTCGTGTGTTGAGGCTCACAGAAACTCTAAACGTACGGATGAAGGTGGCCCCCGGCATGGAGGTGTGTTACGTGGTGACGTTCAAGCCGCAAGAGGTCCGAGCCTACTCGGTCGAGCTGATGGTCGTGACGGAGAGGGAGAAATTTGTCGTTCCCGTTGGAGCTCTGGGGCACCGCGCCGCGTTGGATTTTCCAGACCAGGTATGTTCATGCGTGCGTTTGCGAGGCTTTATCAAGAGTTGTCTATCGCACTCAGGAATGAGGCGGTATATGAAGTCGGTTCATTGAAGCAGGGAAGGAGGAAGTGGTTGTGGACGACAACGTAAAACGGCTGGTGGTACCCGTGGGGAGAGTGGTTGGTGGCACTTTCTCGACGTTTCAACAACCACCCTGCCTAAACGAAGCCTGTCCACCCTCTTAGTTTCTTGAACATCTTCTCATCATCACCACCCCTACACGTACCCAACCTATAATATCAATACAAGATCGTCATGCCTCACACGGCCGTAAAAGCTACCGGGACCAAGAACATCGTGGTACGAAATCTCGGCACCCGCACGGCTAGCGCATCCCTCTCCTGCGAGCCCGCCGGAACTTTCAGCATCAACCCTGCGCAAGTGGTTGTTCCCGTTGGGACAAGCTCTCAGCTGGAGTTGGCGTTCAACCCAGAACGGTCTATCAGGTTAGAGACATGGAAATATAGGCTTGCTGGGGCATGAATGAGGTGCTGAGGTCGGGACCGGAGATGGGTAACGGGTAGGCGTTTACCTCGAACGCAGAACTAATCCGCTGGAGCTCGGCTGCGTCCTTGAGCGCTCTGTCGGGGTATTCCAGAGGGATACGGTGAGGACCTCGGGTCTAACGCTTGCAAAGAGATCGTTACGTACATAGCTTGGAGATAAGAATGCGATTTGGGTGGGATAAGTTGCGGGTCAAACCTACGCATGTTGTGCTCAACTTGTGCGGCGGGTTCACCTGCTCAATTGCATCAACCCAGAGCGTTCAGGCTATCTTGGGAAAGCCTCCGTAGAAAGCGTACTTTTACCACCCACCGGTGTCGTCTAATAAGCTGAACCGGTTCCTGAATATGGCTGTTTGCGATTCAAGGTACGAGGGAGAGCTAGTGGTGGAATATGACAGCGGGGAGAGGACATTTGTGGCTTTGTCTGCCTCGGCGGGAGGGGTCGACGTTTGCCTCAGCACGCCTTACCTTCAACTCGAGCCGGCGTATATAGGGTTGTGCAGCCAGAAGACACTCAAGATCGTCAACAGGAGTGAGATTCCCGTCAAGTTTTCGTGGGAGGCGTTCGCTACGTCCGAGGAGGAGGAGGTAGAGTAACCAAGTTGGCAGAAGTGCCCTGTGATGGTGTTGGATCGATGCACTTGGGTCGGTTTTAGCGGCAGTTAGGCTCGCGAAAAAAACAAAACTTTAAAAGATGACAGCGACGCCCAATTGAGTACTGTACGTGCATTGTGTTTAATGGGGCATGTGTGATAAATTTGAGTAATTTTGGGTGTCATGTATTGATATTGGAGAGAAAAATTATGGGCCTCTCGCGGTTTGCACTAAGTTGTGTTTGCTCGGTAGAGAGACGTGACGAGACACACACAACTCACAACAGCATTCCCTCCCCTTCCGACTGCGGCCTTTATTGTACCGCTTCAGGAGGAACGGAGCAGGCTGCACGCTGAAATGGCCAGGATGCAAAGCCTGGAAGAGGAAGCCCTGCTGAGCGGAACGGTTGCCGGCCAGCAATCCGGTGGTGCCCGTGGCGGTGGCAACGGCGGCACCGGTGGTGGTGGAGATGAGGAGGGACCTCAAACCGACGGAGACGAAACCGACGACTACTCCGACCAGGTGTTTTTTTTCTACGTAGCCAAACAGAACACTTGACCGTAAGACTTAACCCAAAAACAATACAAGCTGTGTGCGTTCCGTGGGAAGACAGACCCAATTTGGGGCATACACAAAATGTGGGAAGCTCGCCGAAATTTGTGTGTCAGCCTAGCGAGGTACTCAAGGAAGACTTTCGGTAATGTTGCCTCCCACCAATTTACACGTGATTGGCCCACAGCGAGAATGGCACCTACAGAGAAATGACAAGTTGAGTGGGCGTTGTGGTTCGGCAGGCGTTGTTGCGTAAAGTTAGAAACGCCGCGTTCAAATGCAAGTACACTGGTGGGTGCCTTCGACGATTCTTCCAATATCTCCTTAAAACTAGAGCTAACCGACCACCGTCAGGAGGAGTGGGCCACCGCCACGGCAAGCACCGTGGCCGTGTTGGGAGCTAGCCACAGCGGAGGTGGAGGAGAAGGGGCAGGAACCGTGACGGCGTCGTCATCGGTAGGGCTGCCCCCGAGCGTCCAGGCGGCCCAGGCGGCGCTCAAACGCAAGTACCGGCACCTCCGGCGAGCGCTGGGCAAAGACGCGATGCTCTTCGCGGACGAAATCTTCGAGATCCGCCCGCTAGAGGGGGAGATCTGGGCCCGGAGCGAGATCGAGGTAACCGTGTTCTTCCGCCCGCGCACGACGACGGAGTACGGCTCGCACGCCTTCCTCGACTGCATCGGGAGGGAGGAGCGGCTCCCGCTGCGGCTCGGCGGGAGCGGCATCGGCCCCAAGGTCGTGCTGAGCTTCGACGTGCTGGACATGGGGGATGTCTTCATCAATAGCAGGCACGTTCACCAGGTGACGCTGCTTAACCGCGGGGACATCGCCGCGGATTGGACGCTCCAGGCGCCGCAGACGCCGTTCGCGCGCAAGTTCCGTTTCGGCCCGATGAAGGGCACCCTGGATGTGAAGGACAGGTATGTTGCGAACGGGCGTTCTAGATTTGAACAGAATCGTTGCCCCTGTTGCAAATGTATTTTTTTTGGCTATTCAAGTTCGTTCGCCGTGGTGATCATGGTTTCATTGTTGATGTTTTTGCTTTTGTTGCTGCGTTCGTTCACACAAAACATAGTTGATGGCGTCTCCCACTTATCTCTGCCTTCCTACGAACTGGCGCGACCCTCCAGTCGTAGCCAGGCTCACTCCACATCAATTATGTCATGCACTCTTGTCATAATTTGAACCGTTACCCAAGCGTATTATTGCGATCGTGTTGTCCCGCTCCCCGTCTAGAAGGTCAAGATAGTTCCGCCTAACTGTTTCATTTGCCTCGATTGTTTTCTTTGTTTCTTCACGGGGAAAAGCATTACCGTAACGATGGAGTTCGAGTCGGACATCCTTGGGGAGTTCTCGGAATTGTTCCGGTTCGTCCTCAGGGGGAACGAGGAACCCGTACCGTGCCAATTTAAAGGGCACGTGGTAAGTTCCTCTGTTACGTTCACGATTACTTATCGTTGCGGATGGCACAACAAAGTCCTCACTGCCCGAAGGGGTTAAAGATATCCCTCAGACACAGATGGTGGTCCAGATGTTCTACTGCGTAAGGTTTTTCTATTCTCTTCGCTAGAAATGATGGAACGTACTTGGTCGTCACCTCGTAATCGAGGCGGCACTCAGGTGTTTATTTCTCTTCTGCAACATTGGTTTCGGGGGCGATTGTTGGCTTCGTTTAATTTCTCTTCTTTCGTAGACATGCGTGCAAGGTAGCTCAAGAACAAGAGTATCCACGTCGTATGGCTTGCTCAAACACAGTACCAAGTACGCTGCCTCGCCTTGTCCGCCTGTCTGTCTATCTGTTTATCCTCCGTCTGTCTACCGGTCAGATCGGCCCGACCTTCCACTTCAACGTGGACGAGATCGACTTCGGGGCAGTGAGCTACGACTGCCCTGTCAGCGCCTCCATCGTCCTCACCAATACCTCGGATATCTCCATGGTTTGGCGGGCGAGGGTGCCGCAGGACGGAAAATTTCGGAAGCGGGAGCTGACGATAACGCCTTCCAGGGGAACCCTGTCGGCGGGCCAGAGCGTGGATCTCCTCGTGGAGCTCATGAGCCAGACTGTCAAGGTGCTGGGCCGTGGTCTTAGCTTTCCTTAGTTGTAGAACCAGGGGGAAGGGTTGCGGGTACGGGTAGGGACGGTAAGGGCGTCAACTAACCTTTTCGCGCTCATGAGGCAACGTCAATGTACTACGTGAAATTTGATCGCATCAAAACCAAGACTTGATCAGATGCAAGTTGAGACTGTTCCGGGCCAGCGTTAGGATCAGGATACAAACGGGGCTCGTTCGCACAGAACTCAACCAGACCGGTCATCGAATATCATGTGTTTTCAAGTGGGGAAGAGGGATGCGCAACGCGACATAATATCCTGGGGGGGTCGAATCGACACCACCCTCTTGTTCTACGACACGTTCAAACAAGTGATTCGACAGGATGAACGAGCCAATCATCTAGCCCATTAACCGCGACGACTCAGCCCGAGCGTTTAACGCGGTCCTTCCCTACCATATCACCAGTGTTGATACTTTTAACAGGCCATTGTACCGGGTTTTACCTGCGGTCGTCGCGAGGTCTCACTATTAATACTATTGCATCTACCCCCACAAACTATCTGCAGGTGTACGAGTACTACATCACCGTAGACGTCGAGGGTGTCGGCGAGGAGTTGCTCAGCATCCCCCTGAAGGCGGATTGCCAGGTGCCGGCGGTCGAGCTGGAGTCCAAAGACCTGGCCTTCGGGGAGTGCTTCGTCCGCTTCCACGAGCCGCGAACGCTGGTCCTCGTGAACACGAACAAGGAGCTGACCGGGCTGTTCAGGGTTGTGCCGCAGGCCGCTTCGACGTACGCGATCGCGAGAGTGTCGCCGGAGCCGGAGGAAGGACAGGTACCTAGATCGTCAAAACACCATTTTTTTTCTGTCCTTGTAAAGAATATATGTTTTCTTCACTATGCTCCCGGATAGTGCCCTCGGTTCCTACCCAAACTCTCAGCCTCCGCCGCCTTCGACGGCAGCCCTACACCAAATCCCTAACACCGGCTGGGGGAGTCGCCGAAGTAAGAAGGATAGGTGGAAATTGTCGTTCGTACATGGAACACACCCACAGTGTCGGTCTTCATCATGTACCTTTCTTGTACAAAAAATAGCTTCGGCCACTGGAAGCAGACGGCCGTGAAACAAACGCAAGTAAATCCCGAAACACAAGCCCAACACAGAGAACACGCAAACACAACATATCGCGAGCTCAACATAGGCACGAGCATGAAAGCAGCAGCAACAACAACAACAACAACAACAACAACGACAACAACGACAACAACAACTAATAAGCGACAACAACGGCAACGAATCGACAAGGTGCCTCCGGGAGGAAGAGCCGAGGTGAAACTGTGGCTCACGTGCGAGAAGCTCGGAGGCTTTCGCCTTCCTGTCACAGTCGAGATAAAAGGCAGCGTCGAGCCTCCTCTGCAGGTATTAGAGCAATGCAGCGCTGCTGTAGCTGCACAACAATTTCCCCGCCACAGCAGCTTTGTCGAGTTCTTTCTTCCTTCAAACCAGGGGAAGTTGTAGGACTTCTCAAGCACTGCACGGAGAGGTTTCGGCCTCCTGCATGTCGTGAGCATACACCCACAAATAATTTGCACAGAGGATACACGGAGAGGCTGAGATACCCCGCATGTCGTGAACATTCACCTACGAAGGTCACCATCACTGCGACGAGCATCGGCCCGGTCGTTAAGCCGGACCTGGAGTCCATCGCGTGGGGCCCGACGCCGTGCCTCGTGGACGCGCCCCGTGGACTCCAGCTCTCCAACACCGGCAAGATTCCTGCCCCGTTCAAGGTTTTCCTGAAGAGCTCAAGGTCCAAGTATAGGGTGGATATCCGCGAGGGGGTGCTTGCTCCGTCCGAGGTAGGGATAGTCGTCGTTGCTGTTGTTGCTGATGTGTTGTTGCTATTGTTGTGGGGGCTATCGTGATCAGGCGCATTGGCCGTTTGATAACGTAAGCTTCCTTTCTTGGGGCGGACGTACTTGGTGTAGTATTCTCGAGCTTTCCCAGTGGGGACGACGTGGCCATTTTTGTCCAGTGGTACTTGAGAGGGCTGGTGTTGCATGCAGTTGTTGTTATTTTCCGGTCATGTGTGGCAGGAAGTGGCGTTGACCATTACCATAAACTTAAAAGATACGGCAAGTCACGAGAGGTGGCTACGTAGTCTGCGGGTGCTTCGCATGCTGTTCGGTAACTTCCTTCACCAAACCGTCTGAGCCGCATGTTTTGTAATATCGTCGTGATTCATCATTCTCAGGTGACCCCAGTGAGGCATTATGCTTCCGAATCACAATAAAGGTTTACTTTCTAAAAACAAATGTCAGCTTCTTCGGTCTAATCAACAAACAAACTTGTCTGTTTGTGCTATCGTCGTTGTTTCGCCGGGCGGGGGGGGCTCCCTTTGGTAGGAGGTCGCGTTGACCATCACCGCGAATCTGGACGACACAACAAGCCACAAGGACGAGATCCACGTAATCGTCACCGAGGGAGACAACCTCCTCATCCCTCTTTCGGCCAGAGGCACGGGTCCCACCGTGTGGTGCGCCGAAGACATCTCCGTCGTAGACTTTGGCCCGGTGTTCACCAACAGGTCCGCGGGTTGCTTCTGGGTTAAGTTTCACAGGACGCGCGTTCCAAAGCCTTGGTGTTGCTGTTGGTATATTTACCGAATGTTGATGTTATTGTGGTGGTGCTGTTGTCGTTGATGGGGTTGTTCATGCCGACTACGATGCTGACGCTGCTGTGGTTGTTGCATCAGTTTGATGATAGTTATGTTGTTTCCAAAAGCACAGGTACCAAGAGTCACACGTGCTTGGGACCACGGGAGCAATGGAATACCAACAGTAGCTTTGAATGTGGCTCAAAAGATGGAGAGCAAGTACCGCATGATACGCTTAGTGTCGTTTCAGAACTTCATACATCAAAGTAGTAATCGTTTCGCTTTCATTGTTATGGTGCTAAACTGCTATCGCGTCCTGCAGTTGTAGAGCAACCGGGAAACAGAAGGCAGTCTACCCGTACACCTCCTTATGACTCCCAGAAGCATGCCCTTGACGTCGGAGGACACCTTGTTCCTCTTTCCTCTTAGTATGATACTATTTTCATGGGTTTTCATCGCTGTCGGCCATGACTTTCATTGGCAATGACTTAAGCGGCCCCCCTCTACACAAAAATATCCCCCCGCGTGTGTGACCAAAAAACAGCACCTGCGTCCGGCGCATCACGCTGGAGAACAAAGGGCGAAGACAACAGGCTCTCAAGTGGGTAAACAGCACCGTCAAGGAAAAGCAGATGATCGCCGCGGCAAGGCTTAAGGCGCAGCACAAGAAGGACGCCGCCCTGCAGGCGAACGGCGGCGGCGGCGGCGGCGGCGTCGGTAGTAGCCGGGGCTCGAGGCGCGCGGAGATGACGCCGCAGGCGGCTTTCACCGTCACCCCGCAGGAGATCGAGCTGCGCCCGCGCACCGCGATCACGTTCACGTTCCGGGGCACGAGCCCGGCCATCGGGCGCGCGTCCGAGAGCCTCTACTGCGAGGCCAGAGTAGGCAAGGAGAAGCACACGCGCCAGGTGTTCAAGACGGAAGCGACTGCCGAGTTCGTCGCCCCCCTGCTGTGCTTCAGCCGGCCGGAGTTCCACTTCAGCCACGTGTGGGAGCCGGAGGTGCCCATGACACCGTCCTTCGAGGAGCTCGAGATGACTAACACCGGGCGGCTGCCGCTGGACTTTTCCGTGCGGACTCACCCCCCTTTCAGCGTCGATGCCGTGGAACACTCGCTCGGGGTCGGGGAGACGGGGAAGCTGACCGTTGGGTTTGATCCGGGGTAAGTCTTTTTGGCCTCTTTCGTTGTTTTGGTGAAGCGATGGTGAGGTAATTGAGTTGTCGTTGTTCTTGCCTATCCAGCTATGCGCCTCAAAACGTAGCTCATCATTATGCCAGGAATAAAAATAATCACACCAGGAGAAGTGAAGTACGCTTGTGAGAGGTCGAGAGCTTGACACCTAACGTGATGCAAGTAGTATTGGTGAATGTACTAAAAAAAGCAAACGTTTTCTCGTTGTGCTGCTCGATGCCCTAAGTTGTTCACCTACCATCGTGTCGACACGGAACAGCTCTTGGAAGACAAATAATAAACCGAGCACCGTGAGACGCTTCCCTTCAACACCGTGACCTAAGGGCCCAGAGATGATTTATCTAGCGCTACGATGACAATGGTTTGCGCATTGGCACCTTTGCACTTTCGTCTACAGTATGCTGAGATTTACGGCGCCCCGAGCGTGATCGAATGCGTTCATATTGACCTGCGCATCCCCAAATACTCTTGGCAGCATGACATCAACTACGCCTTTCGCTGTTGGGACAAAAGTTTTCGTTTCTTTCTCCAACAAGCAGGTATCGCGGTGACAGCCAGAGCTACCGGTACGAGTCGAAGTTATCGGTCACCTACCGTGATCATCCCCAAAAGGACGGGCTGCTCGTAGTCGGGGAGGTAGCTTACCCCAACCTCGATTTCGAGTACACCAAGGTGGGCTGGGTTGAAGTCTTCGTTTTCGTGGGGTGCGGACTCTGAAGGTGCACGCTGGCGAAGGAAGAGAGCGATCTGGAATTACTGGCTGTATCATCTTGTTGTGGTTGTTGTTGTTGTGATGGTGGTGGTGGTGGTGATGGCGGTGGCAGCATTGCTGTGGCTATCATCGTTGGTCTTGGTCAGCCGTTGGTTTTTCTTGACAATCCACGTCTAGGTACATCTATCAACAAGACGAGGGACCACCGAACAATACAGCAACTCCAGTTCAGCTCCTTGATTTTGCTTCTGTTGGCTCTCGCGCCCGAACTTCCAACGTTCCCGAAACCCTCAAAACGCGAACAATTAGTTCTTTGGCCTTGGGAAAAAATTAAACTTTTCGAGTCCGAATGTTCGCGACATCGATATTCTCAACACAACTTGCAGGTGAGCTTCGGGTGTGTCCTGAACGACACGACCATGACAAAAGCCGTCCGGGTCACAAACAACTCCGTGGTTGACTGCACCTTCAACTGGTCCTTTCTCGAGGACGTCGACGAAGGCCGGCAGAGCGCAACGGCCCGGCGGCCCTACATCCCCGTGAACCAGATCTTCGACATCCTGCCGATCCGCTCGTTTTTGCGGCCGGGAGAGTCGGAAGAGGTGAGAGGGACAAGAGGGGGAACGAAAAGGACCACGAAACAACACTAGCAGCTATAGCAGCTGGGTTATAGCAGCTGGGTTATTGTTGGGTGGTATCAGGTCACAGCTTGTTCCTGCATGTCCAGTTGTCTCTCTACCCTGTCTAGTGAAAAGGAAAGCTAGCAGACTCCTAAACCTGAGCCAAAATTCAATCCCAAACGAAAAGTGGTCACGATGTCCTCCAGACATGGATTTGGGATCTATCGGCTGCAACGTGGGACCCTCCATGGTCAGCTTGGCGGCTTCGATAGCGCGATGCCGAGTGCCTTCGACTGATGATGCCTGTTGGACAAGGCATTTTGACCCTCTATCCATCTATGGGATAAAATTGTGACAGCGAAGTGTTACACCTTGTGGCTCTCCTACGGTGTGCGGCTCGCACGACAATGACGACGACGGAGCAATGCTACGGTAAAGGGGCCACTTTTTAAGACATGGGTCACATGCTGTCGCCCGACAAGGTCCAGATAAATGCTCGTAACTCTCTCAATTTTTGCATTTCAAGGAAATCAATTCTGCCCAGGCAGCCGCCTGGAGTATATTTCGCGGTGTGCAAAACAAATAAGCATTTTTTCCATTGGTTGAGGCAGTACACACCAGTCCGCCAAAACACTCCATGTGACCGAGGTGGTACCCCCTATCGTAGCATCCCTCGACGACGGACTTCCCACTGCGGCCAAGAGGGACAGCAGGTTGTCCTTCTCGCGTTTCACACGGTATTGATTGTTGTCAAAACCCTGCTTCAACAGAGGGAGTCTTGCCACCAAAAGCGTCGCTCCCTCTAACCGGTGGTCCCCTCCATTCAGGTGGAGTTCGTTTACTACGGCCACGCCAACAGGAAGGCGCTCGGCAAATGTGCCTGCGACGTCACCGGCGGCCCGGCCTACACGGTCGACCTCGTGGGCGAGGCCAGCAACGTCGGGTTCCGGCTGGACAGGGCCCACCTCGACTTCGGCCGTGTACTGTACAGCGGATGCGAGGAGCGAGAGCTGTTCATCATAAACACGGGGAGGGTCGCATTCCCGTTCCGGGTGCTGCTCGACCAGCTGACAAGGTGAGGATTTCTTACCCTTGTCCCACCTTTAGTGCCAAAACGAATCCGGACGCTGACCATCAGCCTGCTGTTCGGTCAGTTCAGGAGAGTCCCAGCTCTAGCGCTAACACAAACCACTTTTCTTGCCCCCCCCCTGGAGGAACTGGATTAAGCTTCTTGAACATATTGTTATTACTTCTTCGAACGTGCGTAGAAAGGGCGGCCATACCGAACCACCTCATGCTTTGTCAACTTTTCGCAGAGAGATTCTGGAGACGGGTGTATAGCACAGATTGGCGCATGTGGCAGGTGCTCCGAATGTGTTCAGAAGATTCACCCTCTGCTGGGAAAATCGAGGAAAATATACCACGGCATCTTCAGCCTATCCTAGCTTTAGCTCGCATCCAAACCCCGACCTGATCTATCCCTCCTCCCTCATGCTGCTCGACCGACTGCCCAGACCGAAAGTGTTGGAAGTGCACCCCGCGACGGGTGTTGTGCACGCTGGGGAAGAAAAGAAAAAGGACTCCAACAAAGCAAGGATCATGGTGAGGAAGGAGCGGCCGGGGTGGCGTGTGCGGAGGGGGTACGTGGGGAGCGGGCGAGGTGGGGTGTTGCTGATGCCCGTCCTTCCAGCATCTCTGCATTCCGCATAGGCTCTGACAAGATGGATTCGACTTTCGTTGTGGTTGGCTACAGGTTCAGCACCAGTAGAGTATCCGATGGGGTAGCATGGTTGGTCGACGGCACCGAGGTACAATTCTTGGGAAAAACGAGAATCAGGACGTGCCCTTCCTTGGTAGAGAAGAATGATCGGCGGCAGGATTCAAACAGATCCCGGGATGGATGTTGTCATGACACGAAGGAGAGGAGGTCGCCCCGGGAAATAAACCCTCCGCTTTCCGCTGCCCCGTTCGGCTTCTTGGCTGTCACAAGGTTCGCGTGCAAGACTCAGAAATGTTTCATCGCATATATAGTCACCACCGCTCCCTTCCGCTGCACATTGTACTCGGGTGCCGTCTGCCCAAAGGTCCGCTTTCGGCCGGGATTGCCCGAAAAGATGAGAGAAATCATCGTGATCGAGGCCGGTCACTTTGACCCCGTGGAAGTCCCTGTGTACGGGGAAGGAGTTTACGCAGCGGTGGCTGTTTCGCTGCCGCGGGACATGAGCGTCACTCCGTGGGGTCAGCCGCTCACGGATGAACCGGGGCAGGTGATGAGTTGGAAGTGTATCGTAGGTGTTGCTACCAGCCAATTCTCCTTCAAGCGCTACTTGTTGCCACGCACGCACCCACCCACCATGCACACGTTGGTGTTGCGTGGCAGCCGCTCCTACAGTCACGAATATGTTTCTCGTTTGATATTTTGGACAGAAGAGCAGCCTACAGAGACAAACGCCCTTTCTTACACCAACACCCATCGAGCGTGTAGCGGCGAGTCTATTGCTTGTGTTTCGGACCCTCCCCTTCACCGGCGACCGAATATATATATGTTCGCGACCTCGTTCGGTCGATGGGTTACAACATCAATTTTGTGTTGCAATTGCCCTTACTCCAACCCGAAAAACAATCGTTTTTCTCGTCTGCAGGCGACGTGGACCACACTCCTCGGCGACGCAAGGCAAGGCCTTGTCAACGCCGACCCTCTGCTCACCCCCCCGGAAGAGGGAACTTTCCCCCCCCCGCCTAACGCCTCCACCAGCATCGGCCTCCTCGCCGGGAACATGACGCCAACGACGGCACCCGGAGGAAACCACAACAACCGTCACTATCAACCTAACAGCAGTTCCTCCTCCTCTTCCCACGGGCTGCTGGCCCCTCCCACGCTACAGAGCGAAGCGACAGGGGGGGCAGGCTATAACCGCTCCGCCACGGCTCCGACGGCCGCGCCGGGAACGGTCGCATCGTCCAGAGGTGGCGGGAAAAGCAGTACCATGGGGAGCACGGCGGTGTCGGCTCACGGAGCCACACCGCTAGCTGAAAGAGAAAATACGGAAAGACATTTGGCCGTGTCATCCCCGGAGGCGGGCAGTAGGAGAGCGGGGCGGGAGGCTGCTGGGGGTAAGACGGGCAGCGCTGGTGCTAGTGCTGGTGGAGGTAGTGGTGGCCCGAGCCACTTCGATACAGAGATGGAGGCCAACCGCTTGGCGTACGTTCTCCATCTTCAGGTATGTGCCCTCCTTTGTTTGACACCTTTTCTTTGTTTTTGGAATGCCTTGCATGGCACAGAGATCTTCAAAAGAGGGTTTGTGCCAAACAGAGGTACGATGTGAATGTACGGAGTAGGTAAGTCGGAACAATTTAGACATGGCAGTGGACAAATCGACGTTGTTCTTGGTACGCGAAGGTGGAAGGCGAGAAAAGCGCATGGTGTCAGCGCGCATGCCATCTTGCCTTCTAGCAGAAGGGCAAGGGTTGCACGTCAGAAGAATGCTCGGCTACCCTCTTTGGCCACAGGTCGATGCCCAAACAGCAGCATTCACCCACAAGAGCTCGATCATGCTCTCTCGGCTCAAAACGAGGGTGAATATGTCACGCCGTAATCCGTCTGTAAAACCTTCCGATACCCACTTGCGAGATCAAGGAGATGGAACAATAACACATCTGCATACTACCCGAAACGGACCCACCAGGCGGAAGCAGAGATGGAAGAGTATTCGGCGATGGCAGACGCGATCAACGAGGCCAATAGCTCCGCAGAGAAGACGACAGCCTCTCATAACACTCCCAACAGCGGAGCAAGAGGCGGGAGCGCGGGAAGCAAGAGAGGGAACAACGCCGCGGCTGGGGCTTCCCGGAGCAACCCCAGCGGCGGCAACTCTGTCGCTGAGGGGCGGCCGAGCGGAACGTCTGCAAGCAGCCGGCGCGTGAACAGAGCCGGCGGTGGAGCACGCAGCGCTCAGAAATCCGGGAGCCCATCCGTCAAATCCAGGGCTCCTAGCGGCAGCGGCGGCCTCGGCGGTGGCGGTGTTGTTGCCGGCGGTGGGGGCGGCCAGTCTGTCGGTTCGAAGGTCTCCCCCGGTTCCTACACGGTCGCCCGTCACGTGGCCGACTTCGGCAACGTCGTGGTGGGTTTCACTAAGACCAAGGCGTTCCGGGTGGCCAACACCGGCAAGCTCGGACCCGTGTCGTGGTCGTTCAACAAGAACTCCATCGCCGGGTCCGGGTACTCCATCGAGCCGGAGAAGGTTGTCAGGCTACCAGAGGGCGCCAGCGCCGCGTTCTCGGCGTCGTTTCAAGCCAGGTGAGTATTGTTCGTGGGTTGCTTTGACGTTTTCGCATGCCTTTCGATTGCTCCAGGAACATGAAATTGGTTGGTTTTGAACCGGCTCTTGATCGTCTAGCACATTTACGTTTGTGATTTTGTATGTGAAACGCGGAAAACGTTCTACTCCGGCCGTCTATAAAGTTGTTCAATTGTTTCGCCTCACGCTAACATCAATAGATAGGTCTTTAGATAACCGAGCTCTCTGCTTCCGTTTCAAGCCACTGCGGGTCGCCTTGCGGCATTCCACGTTTCGTTAGTTCCTTGTTTGCATTATATTTCTTTTTTTTTTAATTTGTTGATTGGCGTAATATTGTTACTATATATGTTATTGGGTCAAAACCAGGTTGGTAATCAGGTACCATATGATGGTAGTTCTGCTCTTCATCGTTGTAGTAATTCTGCTCTGTTGTTGCTGTTGTTGTTGCCGGTCGTCGTTGTCTTTGTACGCTGCTATCATGTACCAGTCGCTTCAAGCATAAGTCAACTGCCTTGCCTCGCCACACGAAACCGCGGCGGCTACCGCGCCCCGCCGTACCAAGACACTTGTTTCACTCACGTGCCTAACGACGCGACTCACATTCAGTGTCGCCACTTGCTTCTCGTCCAATAACTTCGCGTCCCTATATACGAAATGGCGAGCAGAAAGGGATTTCCTCACGGAATTCGATCCCTGGAGTTGCCTATCAAGCTCAAGAACGGCCCCCAGACGGTGGTAGTTCTTAGGGCTAACGTAACTTCCCCCGAGGTGGAGCTGTCCCACGAGGAGCTCGACTTTGACAGCGTTCTCGTTGGCCAGAGCAAGACCAAGTATATCCAGGTTTGGCCAATGCTCCCTCATATGGCTGATAATGCTGATTTAGACGGTGCTGTTGTCGCCGTTACCTACCAGTGTGTTGATCCCTAGTCGATGCACCTTGCTAGAAAAACATGTTGATGTCACTTTCAAGTAGAACAACTGTTATCACTCGGGACAACAGCAGTGGGTGTACTTTGCGTCTTCTGTTGTGTAGGCTTCTACTGGATTGGGGACCTAATTCGACCGTGATACTGGTGCGGGGATAACGAAACAATCGACCTCACAGGTTCACAACACATCACCGGTCGTAGCAGAGTGGGACTTCAAGCGGCTATTCGGAGACCCGCGGGATGAAGCGAAGTTCAAGCTGACGCCCAGAGGCGGCTCTCTGCACAAAGACCAGCGGGTTAACGTCCAGGTTCGATGGTGTATGTAGTTCACCAAGAACTTGTACAGACCAAAACGGGCATCACCAAGGACGACCATAGCAACAATAACAATCAACGAAACCGCTTGCTCTTGTCCATATGTTATCGTTAATATGAACGCAAGGGAGGTACTGATGTACGTCAGTGTCTATTCATCGACGAGGTTACGTTCGGATGACTAAAACAGTCCATGTGCTTGAGTAGTCTGTGAAGCACAACCACTGGCAGTATCGGGTGTCAAGTCCAAACTATATTTTCGGATTTTTAGGTTGGATTTTCAAGCAAGTAAGCTGCTGGCAGGCTTATGAGAGAGAGAACACACACCACGAGTTATCGTTTGCGCGAACAGCGGGGTAAAGCGGGAGGAATTGTTGTAGCATCAGTAGTGGCTCTTGTACTAGCATATATGAACCCCCGTATTTGCACAGACACACCTTCGCACGCGTCTCTATTTGTTCAGGTGGAGTTCGTCCCCACTGACGATCGCGTCTACTCCCTTAAAATGGCGGTCAGGGTCGCGAGCACGACCAAAAACGCCTCGGTGGTGCTGCAGGGGCGGGTGAGCGACCATATAGTGGCCAGTGCTTGTTCTCGTTGTGGGCTAGAAACCGAAAGAATATCACATAGTACGTCGAATGGTTTACAATATGCGGCATCGGACAACAGGGAGAGTTCAACGGGCATTTCTTTATGAACCATCTCGGTCATCAAGTTTGTCCCATCACGATAATACGCGTCACCACTCAAAGGTTCTTGACTGACCACCTGTGTTTGTGGTCAATCTTTATTGTTTTGTAGCCTGAATTTCTTCCCGGGTTCGTCAGTGTTGCCGATCTAGTGTTGCTCTGTCGTTCTCTTTCCTTGAAGGGTGAACATGAGAGCGGCCACCTCCTCCACGCCGGAAACAGAACTAGGTTGATATCCTCTCCCACCCGACCGCACTAACTCCAACCTGATCATCGCTTCCACCTGCAGGGGGCTCAGCCGCGCGTGAGGTTTGACCCTCCTATGCTGGACATGGGGCCGGTGTTGCCTCACGCCCCGCAGGGGGACAGCCGGGAGGTGACGGTGTTCAACGATAGCGCCTGGGACGTGGAGATATTCTCGCTGGATTTCGACAAGGTGGGACTTCCCTCGACGCGAGAACACCACCGATAGGCGATCTAGCTGTTGGGGTGATAGTCTCTATCGGTACTTCGCGCCACGGCCCCCTGCATTGCCGCGACTCTTCGCGGCTACTCGTTGAAAATGACATCGACATCTTCATCGATAATTGGACGTCCTCAGTGTAACAGGAGAGGCGAGGAGGTAACCCTCTTTCACACGCCGTACATAGGTCTGTCGTATTGCATGCATGCGAACTCTCAGAGTTTTTCGCTGATTAGCAGGTGTACCTGACTAACCCGAATACGATTCTTGCTAGAAAGCAGGCATAGTGTGATACTGCCCAGCCTGTAGGCGTAATTACTTCAGCAACACACCACCCTTTGCGAAAGGATGCCTTTGGCGCCTTTGACGAAAAAACTCGCACCCTTCTCTCTGAAATTCCTTCGGACGACAATTTATTGTTGTACACATTCGTCTCTCGCGCACCCTAGCACAAAGAGGACAGTTGTACCACACACGCCCCCACTCCCAGTCACGCCACACCCTCTCGCTCTTGCGTCTCAGGCGCACCTGGTAGAGGAGGAGATCCTCTCCAGGGCCACCTGCTTCGCCGCGGACGAAGTCCTCCGTCTCCCCCCCCGCCTTCCTGGCCAAGGGCTCCACCAGTCCCTGATCGACGTCGCCCGCGCCCAGGACGACGCGGCCAAGCGTGCGGAGCGCCGGAAGGCCAAGGAGGCCCGCCGCCGCGCTCGAGAGGCCGCCGCCGCCGCGGCTGAAGCCGGAGACGACGGCGCCAACAACAACGAGGGCGGCGCCGGGGGAGGACCGGCCGAAGACGCCGCCGATCTCAGCGAGGACGACGACGACGACGACGACAACGAAAACGGCGAGGAGACCAACGACGCCGAGAACGACGGCGGCGGCGGCGGCGGCGGCGGCAGCAGGGGTGTCGGCATCGACGACGGTGAAGCGGTGGCCGCCGCGGCGGCGGCCTACGGTGACGAGCCGTGGCTGGAGACCGCGGCGGAGGTGCTGGAGCGCAACCACGACATCGGTAGCGGCGGCGTCCCCGAATGGGAGAGGGTCCCGACCGACCGCGAGGAGGGCAGGGCGCACGACGTCGTGGTGACGGGACCCCCCCTCTCGGGGAAGTCTACCCTCGCGCGAGCGCTCGGGGCGAAGTACTCCCTGCCGGCGCTCACCGTAGATGGGGCCGTGAGGGGGGCCCTGCGACTGAGAAACAAGCTCGGCGCAAGGGTCCGCGAGGCCATCCACTGGTTCACAAAAAAGGAAGAGGTGCATTGTGTTTTGGGTGCGATGGGAAAGCGAGTCGAGACCGCTGGACACGCGAGGAGGACACAAAACGTCCGCCAAGAGCTTTAACTTAGACGCGCGCTCCCGCAACAAAACGCACCTAACTGGTTTGTGCTCAAGTGACCGTACGGCACACCTTCCCCGAAAAATGAACACGAACTCCAACTTGGAAATATTTGTCAGTAGTGTCGGGTGTCCTGGCTGAAGCTGTGCAGTGTGTTAACTGCAGAGTAAGTGCTTCAAGTTGCTTGGCGCGCTCGCTGGTGGGTCAGGACGCACTGGGGATCCTGTTTCTCGAGCCTAGAAATGGAAACACCGATCGTCCGTGTGTGCGCACTTATGAACGCTCTCTCTTCCTATTGGCAGGCTCGCTGGGTCCGAGACGTTGAAGCTGCGAGGGAGAGGGTAGCAGCCGAGACTGCGGAACCTATCCCCGTCCCGAGGGGAAACAAGAAGGTACGTCACCCGCCCTGATGGGTATTGTCTCGTTGATGGCACGCTCCAATGCCCTTGCGTTCTGTACGAGAAAAGTACACGATGTAGTGAAAGCGTTGGGTATTCATCGTCAGTACTGCCTGGAACGCCACGTGCCTGCTCATCCTCACTGTGCTTCACAACTGCCCCCAAACCCCATGGGTTTTCGTCGCCTTTAATCCACTCCCATCCGACTCTGTCACCTTCAAAATCTCACTTAAACCAGGGCAACCGCTATATTTGCATATTGCATCATCCTACCCTGGTGTTCCACGTTCAGCCGCTCGGGCCGTAAATCGGGAAACGAGCTTATCGCACGCTTGTTTTTGTTGAATGTTGCCATTTTGCCATCGGGTAATACGGGACCGCGTTGGGTAATACGGGACCGCGTGCTTCTCAGACCCTCTAGTCCTTGCTATGCACGCGCAGGCAGCGGCGGCGGCCGCGGCCGCCGCAGCCGCGGCAAACGAGGCCGGCCCCACGGAGGCAGTCCTAGCGCTTACCGCCCTCCTGGAGCCGCAAGGCTTGTCGGCCGAGCTCTTGGTGGAGGTGCTTCAGTGGCGCTTGGCACAATCGGACTGTGACCGGGGTGCTGTCCTGGACGGACTTGACTCCCGCTTAGCCGCCAAGTCCATGGCAACTGCTGGGATGTCCAAGAAAGGGGGTAGCCAGAGGGGCGCAAGGAGGGGTGCCGTTGCTGCCGCCGCTGTCGACGTGGTTGCGAGGGCGGCGTCCAGCGCCATGCCCACCGCGCGGTTGCTGGTGCTCCGCTTCAAGGATGAGGAAGACGGGTGCGCGCTTCGGCACGAGGTTATTTTTTCGGGCTGAGTTGCATGCGTGAACTTGTAGAATCAAATCCCTTACGGGAAGATTGTTTCTTAGAAGCGATGATACAAGCTGATTCTCGGTGGGATGGAGATTTTGTGGCCTATTCGACTTTGTCGCTGCGTCAGCAGCACACAGCCAGAGTCCAGCTCGATGTTATCATGCTGCTGTTCTTCTACGACATGAGTTCCGCGACCACCAAGCCTTCTCCGCACATCCACTTCACCCCGACCCTCCCTCCCCTACCATAAACCCATTTTTTATCACACAATTTCCCCATCAGCTACGTTGCGCGCCTGGACCGTCTAAAGCGGGAGACCGGCGAGACCCTGGACTTGTGGGGAGACGAGTTCGAAGAACAACTCACCCCCGAAGACCTTGGGTTCGTGGACCCGTCCTCCTACTCCGACGACGGTGTCGATCTAGACAACCCTCGGCACAGCACCAGTAGCGGCGAGCTGGACATAATGGGAGACGACGGCGAAGACAAGGACGGCGACGAAGCTGTGACTGTCGGAGAAGGGGACAACGTGCTTCTCGTCGGCGGTGGCGGTAAGGCCGAGGAGGCCGGAGGAGAAGGAGCGGCGGGGGCGGCTGATATCACCAGAGGTGTGCCGATGCCGCGGCCGATGGACGTCGAGGAGCCGGAATGGGATGCAAATGGCGATTGCGTTCCGCTGCCTGTCTGGAAGGTAGGGCACACGGGTTTGCCTCTTCTTGATTCGCTTTCCCGGCCGGAAGAGAATTTTCGGAGGGAGGAGAGGTGCAATGTTCTCCGCTATCACCGCACCTGTTTATTGTACGTGGTAACGCTGGTACTCGGAACATGAATACACCTCTATCGCGGGCACGCACTGACAGCAAGTCTTGTTTCCCGCAAGATCATCCCACTCCGTTTTACTCGACCATCGACAACCACCGACACCAGAAACAGATTGCACCGCCACCAACGATTCTACCAAATACATCTACCACGGCTCCAATAAAACGCCAAATACAAAACAAAATCAGTCGTTCATTATTCCAATACAGGTTTATAACCAATTATGAACCGACCCATGCTCGGGCGGACGCTCCCGTTTCCACGCTCGCGCGCCGTAGGAGTTGTCGGAGGCGGAGCTATGGGCACTAGACGACAAGCAGCGTGACGAGCACTTTCGCTTGGACGAACGGCATCGACGCGACGAGTTCAACCGCGCCAGGAGAACCGCGGACCGCGTTAACCTCCTTCTCACGCGGGCGGCGGCGGCGGTGGTGACAACCTCAGCTACGGCAACGGTACCAGCAGAAACATCGGCGATGCCGTCGGGGCCGTCGAAGGAGAAAGGCAGCGGTGGCGGGTCCAAGGCTGCCGACGGAGGGTCGAGCGGGTGGGTTAACAACGGAATATGCCGTCCTCGTGGTGCTCTGCCTAAGAACGTTCGTTCATTGAAGGGGTACAGCGAAGATTTTGATGGAAAACTGGCGTGAAAGTTTTTTTCCTCCCTTGGACAGTGTGCTCTTCCGCGCGCGTCACATTCACTGTACTCAGCCAAAATCCCGTGCCTGGAGGCCACCGTGACACGAAAGCAGCCTCTCTTCCGTTCAAAGCAATGATCACTGCACGTACCTTTTCTCCAAGCTAGCCAATGTCTGGGCGATTACTCACTCTCCATCTTGTTTTGCTTCAAAATAGGTTGGGGCCTGGACGGGACGAAGCCGCCGAGACACCGGCAACACCCACCACTGCATCTCCGTACGTAGAGTTCACCCAGAACCTAGCGGCCTTCGTTCTGCCGGTTTTCGAACGCTTTGCCGCGAGCTCTTCTCCCCTCGGCGGCACCAACGCCGTGTCTCGCCCATGCTCACCCGGCCGCGGCGGGGACAGCGGCTACGGAGAACAAGAGGCGGCCGCCGTCGGTGTTGGGAGCGTGGACGGCGGCTCTATCGCCGATGACTCTATCGCCGGAGGCTCGCTGGCATCCGAGTCGGCCGCCGGACAAGGCGACGGCGACGGCGGCGGCGCCGCCCTTGGGAGAGGCTTGTCGTCGTCAGCGACGGACTCGATCGCCAGCGGCGGGGAGCCTGCTGCAACTCTCGCCTCGGCGTTGCGGGTGATCGACCTCGAGGTGACGGGAGACTCCGAGGCCGAGACGGACTCGCAGTCCGCACGGGAGCTGCTGCCAGAGCCGGCGGTACCGGCGCCGGACCCCAAGGTTGTCGCCATCCCGCCCGACAAGGTGCGGCAGCTGTTGCGGAGGCCGGTGCCACGCGCGCAGCGGCAACCGTTACAGACGCTGGAAATCCTTCCCTTCCACCCGGAGGAGGCGGCTCAGCCTTCGTCGCGCCCGCGATCGCACAATGCGACCAAGGCGAGGAATGAGATTAAGCCTAAAACCAAGCACTCGGCTGCTTCGGCAAAGGAAAAGGGTGAACAAGGCATTGGAGCTGCGTCTGGAGCTCTTGGAGATAATCCCTACAGATGGGTGGTAAGTTCACTCTCGTTATGAATACTAATATTTGACGGCGTAGTGTGGAGGGCAGGGAAGAGAAGAGAAAGATGGATTGTCACCGCCAAAAGAGTAGGGGTGCCCTTTCCTGCTTGCTCCGAGCTTGCGATCGGCTTGAGGAGGGCATGTCGTTGGACGCATGTGGGTATCCGGTGCGAGTACTTCTGGCCCTCCAAAATCGAGCATGCGTTGTAGCACATTAGTGGTGTGCAACAATTCATGCAGCCAATCAATACCGTCAGCTGGCCCTGTCCCGTCGTTTCGCAAACCACCCCCTATGTACGACCTTCTTAGCAACATTACCCTTCCTTCTTTCGGGCCGTGCTCCCGCTAAAGGTGGCGAAGGTCCTCGGCGAGAAACACACGTGTGAGATAAACTTCATCTCGTGCTTCCTTCTTGCTGAACACTACGACTCTCTCATCAGAAATGAGAATCACCAAACTCCAGCAACAAAGGATTCTGACACAATCCTCCTGGCGTAACCGTTGTCTTTGATTACTCCGTTGACACATTTCTCTTTCATTTTGCCTTGTGCGTTCCCTGGCAATACAAAACAAAAATAGATTCGCGCCGGAGAATCCGTCAGCTTCGTGGTCAAGTTCTCCAGCTCGAGTGCTGGAGTGTTTGACGTCCCCCTGACCTTTGAGGCCGTCGGGACGGGGCGGCGATACGCCCTTCATGTCTCTGGCACGTGCGCCTTCCCATCCATAAACTCCGACCCCAGAAACGTGTTCATGAGGAGGGTCAAGCACCGGGCGGGGGGCGCCGTGCGGCCGGTCAGCAAGCGCTTCGTCATCTCGAGGGGGCAGTACGAGTTCGGCCCGCTGCTGACCTGGAAAAGGGCGGAAAACAGGTAAGGCTGAAGGTTAGTTGGCAGGATGAGGCTACCGATTCGGCAATCATCGAACGGAGAGAAGAGAACGAGGAAGACATCTGAATTGCGTTCTATTGATCATATCTTCACCCTGTTGGTCTTATCTTCACCCTTTTCGGCTTGTACTCCAGCGTCTTGGAACATACGTCACCCCCCCCGCCTCCCCCCCTCCCTGACCCCAGTCATTGGCCGTAACTCCCCCTTGCGTACTTGACCCTCCGGTCTGGACAACACCTATCAACGTAACGAACGAAGAGTACCGCCGAAGTTGACATCGGAGGAGAAGGCGGCCGTGGCGGCGGGGGGGGCTGGAGGAGGAGAGAAACTGCTGGCAAAGGCCCGCGCCAAGGAGGAGGCCCATGCCACCCTCGTCAAGACTAACGCCGAGACGTTCCGGCTATCAAATGACGGAAAGTTTCCGGTCAAGGTATCTCTGGCTTTCGAGAAACAGCCGCAGGTAAACGGGTTGCCCGCCGAAGAACTCAACAATGCAGTAAATATTATAAATTATTTTGGTGTTCCGGGACAGGATTGGATGTAACGGATGCCTGTAGTTGATCAAGGTGTTCCTTTCGACCTCCTACAACCAACCACCCACTTGAACATGATGCATAGCAGGACGCAACCCTACGCTATCGTACGGCTTGAGTACGCGTTCTCCGGTGAAAGACCAACCGCGGTAGTCAACTAACCCCCTTCACTCTCTTGTATTGTGGAAAAATCTTCTACTACATCGCAAGGACAAGTCTTCCGTTTTGGCGGACGAGACTGCCGCCGCCGCGGCCACGACCACCGCAACCCCACAACAGGCCGCCGGGGGTGGTAAAGGCGGGGCTCTGGCTGCCCCGGCGACCGCCGCAGCCGACCGAAGAGACTCGGACCACGGTGATCGGCATGGTCTACACGGGTCGTCCAAGCGCAGAACGTTCTACGTGGAACCCGAGACCCTGGAGCTGGCTATCGGCGAGACGACTGAGGTACGGGTGTGGGCTTTCCCCACCGAGGTGAAGGAGTACAAGGACACGCTCATCGCATGCCTCACGGACAACCCTCGGCCTGTGCTGTTCCCTGTGTCGTGCTCTGGTGCGGCTCCCTCGATGGTCCTGGAGGGGCCCTGGAATAAGCTTTTGCCGGCGGCGCAAGCGGCCCTGGAGGAGCTGGGCAGTCTGGAGGTGAGAGGGCAGAAACTTCAGTATTAGCCATCCAGTGCACAATGTGTACTGTGTATCGTTCAGACAGTTATAAGTTGTGTTGCTAAACTGTACCAAGTTCTGGATAATTGTTTTGTCGACGATACAAACGACGTTTGAGAAGTCTGGGCAGTCGTGAGGCGGAGCGTTCGACGAGCACGTCCTCGCAAGAGATAGTTGTATTAAGACATACCGTAAACTAATCAGACGACAACTAAAGCCAGTACGGCTTGAAAGATCCACCATCGAGCTGACCAATTATTCAAAAAATGGTCGGCGCGAACAGGACTTACCAGAGGATGCCCCGGCGGCAGCGCGGGCAGAGCTGGAGGCCGCCTTGTCGGAAGCGGAGGAGCGCGTTCGCCAGGCCAAGGAGAGGGGCGCCGTGGTCGACTTCGATCGGATGTTGCTGGGACGTGTGGAGTCCCGCGACTTTGTCGTCCGGAACGCGTGCCAGGTGCCGTGCCGGTGGAGAGTGGACGCCTCCCACCCGGTGTTCCTGGAAAACCCGGACGACTTCCGGGTAATGCCCGGCAGCGCCACGGAGGGGGTAGTGGAGGTGGGGGGCACGGCCAGGGTGACCGTGATGTTCTCGGCGGGGAAGGAAGGGGTGTTCGAGCCCACCGTCGCGATCGAGTACACCGACGATGAGGTCGGCTTCGGGGCGGCGGAGGAAGGACGGCAAGGAGGAGTCGGGGGAATAGTGGTCCGGCAGGAGGTGAAGGTCGTAGCCGAGGCATATCGCATCCGGGCGGTCGCCTTCGAAACTCCCGACGAGGCGGCCCACGCCGAGCAAGAGGCGGCGGACGCGGCGGCGGCGGCGGCAGCGGCGACCGAGAAAGCAACGACTGGAAGAGCGGAGAAGGGCGGCCGCAAGGGTAGCAACGATGACACTTTCACGGGGGAAGCTGCACCGGCGCCGGCGGCGGTTGAGCAGCGACCGCCTCGAAAGAACGATGGGTCGCTAGACTTTGGGAGGCAACGGGTCGGAGACTCCGCGAACGAGCGTTTCACGCTCCGGAACCGGGGGAAGTACAAAATTGCTTTCGCTTTCCGGATGAGGCGAGGCATCGCGGCGGCTCTCTTCAAGGTGGAACCCTCCCAGGGGCTTGTCGAGCCAGGGCAGGCGGTGGAAGTGTGCGTGACGTTCTGTAGCACGGAGGAGACTCACCTCAAGGACAACCGGGACATCCGCTGCGTCATCACGGAGCCCCACACAGGGGAGGCCGTGGAGGAGTTCTCGGTGGTCGCCTCCGCCATCTCCACCTGGAGCCGCTTCCGGCTCCAGCCCCGCCGGGGCATCAACTTCGGCCCGGTGGCCTTCAACGCGGACAGCATGACCAAGACCTTCGAACTCAAGAACGAGGGCGAGTTCGAGTTCGTCTTTGCGGTGCAAGGGAAGGGGCATCCGTCGCCGCCGCACGAAGCCGCGATCCGGGAGGCAACCCCCAACGGACTGCTACCGCCGGAGGAGCAAGCTCTGAAGGAGAGCGAAACGGCGGCCGCCGCCGCCGTCCCCGAAAAGGGCGGCGGAAAGGGTAAAGGAAAAGGGGCCACGGCCGCCCCAGCGGGTCGGAAGGGATCGAAGGGGGTCGTTAAGCCGGCTCTCGAGGTTCCGGACGACCCCATCTCGCTCGGGAGATTCTACGTCGCCCCCTCCGGGGGGCTGGTGCAGCCGGGCCAAAGCGTAAGCGTCACGGTGCGGTATAGCCCGGAGAACGCAAACGCCCACCGCGAGAGCCTGTGCCTGAAGGTCTCGGGATCGGACCCTTCCGACGGGGCGTGCGCCCTGGCCGCGTCGTACGACCTCCTCGCCGAGTCGTGCGTGCCGGGGATCGTTACCTCGGACTGGCGGGACATCTTCGAGGAGCAGTCGGTGATCCCGTCCCTTGCCGACGTCATGGATGATGATTGGGCGGCCGCAGCGGCGGCGACAGCCGGGGGTAAAGGCCGGGGCGGAGGTGGCGGCGGAGACGGGGCGGGCGGAGGGAGTGGTGCCGCTGGCGGAAGGGCGGGAGGAAGGGTCTGCTTCGCGATAGAGCAGCTCATGTTTACCTTTGGGAGCGTGGTGTCTAGCCAAGTTCCGGTCGGCATCTGCGAGCGGTTCAAGATCAGCAACAGCAACAAGATTCCCTGCACTGTCAAGTTTGCCATCTCCCCGGCGGCCGGTCCGAACGACAGCGATCCGGCGCCCATGGACCCCAAGGCCAAGAAAGGAAAAGGGGGGAAGGCGGCAGAGGAAGAACCAGCTCCGGGGGAGGCGGACGTGACCGCCTTCGCCGTCCACCCCGAAACGTGGGACATTCCGCCGCATGAGCACCGCTACGTGTCGGCCTACTTTCGACCGACGGAGATGCGGTCTTACCGCTGCCACTTCGAGGCCGTTGTGTCGGACAACGACGACGCTTCTACGGGAAAGCTAGGCTTCCTGTTGTCCGGCAAGGGCACCATGCCAACGGTGACCCTGGAGAGTCCCCTGGACAGAGACCAATCGGGCGCGGTGATCATGGACTTCGGAGAGGTCTGCGCGAGGAAGTCTCGCCGCCTCCCTTTGGTCCTCCGGAACGACGGCATCTTGCCCGTGTCCTGCCTCTTCGAGCTGGAACTCCCTGACACGCGGGAAGGCGGCGGTACCCCCGCGGCGGAGTCGGTGATTAAGAAGCAAAACCGTCAGCGGAAGGGAGACTTCCTGTTCGCGGCCGCGGGAGGCTCCGTGACCCTGCAACCTAAAGAAAGGAAGGCGATGGACGTGGTTTTCCAGCCCCGGTGTAAGCCCAAGGAAGGCGAGCCCGAGCCCCTGGGCCAGGACCTCAAGATGACCGTCCTCCACAACCCTTTCGATGCGGCCGTGTTCAAGCTGTCCGGCACGTGCCTCAGCCACGACGTCGTTTTCGACGAGCTCCCGGGGGCGTCGGTCGCGGACGAGATCACGTTCGACCAAGTCGACATCCTGGACCCTCCACCACCCGACGCGGAAGACGCGGCAGCTCCTCCAACCACCAAGACCGCAAAGGTGGCGAGAGGTAGCGGTGGTGATGGGGCAGGCGTCCTCGCTGCGGCCGCCGCGGACGCCGGAGCGGACGAAGCCGTTGGGGGCAAGGAGATAACCTTCTGCGTGCGTAACCAGGGAAGTTTCCCGTGCCGTTTCTTGTTTGCCGACCACAAGCACTTCAAGTTTTCTCCGAGCGTTGGGCATCTCCCGGTGGGCAGCCGCCGTGAGATACGGGCCACGTTTAACCCCTTGAAGCCGGTCAAGTACGACAACGAGCCGGTGGAGTTCGTCACGCAGAAGATCAGTTACCCGGAGCCCGAGGCCGCCGACGGGGGCGGAGACGACCCTGCTGCTTCGCAAGGCCGGCAGCAGCAGCAGCAGCAGCAGGAGCTTCACGAGCGCCGCACGTCCCAGCGCGTGGACCTAGAGTGGGACGACTCCAAGATACAGCTGCGAGAGGCCACGGAGGAGGACATGGCGGTCCTGCTTCAGGAGGAGGCTGCGGCGTCGAAGCCGACCGCGCCCGAGAAGCCCAAGAAGGGGGCTAAGAAAGGGAAAGAGCCGCCGCCCCCGGAGATCCCGGCGGCGCCGACGCTGAGGCGGGGCCCCCTGTCAGACGGGGGCGTGCAGATGGTGTACGCGGTGCAGCCGGAGCCGAGGTTCAAGCCCGTGGAGGGCACGCTCCCGTCGAAGAGACCCCTGCGGTGCTCCGGCGTGGCCGACCGCGCGCGGTTCGAGGTCGTGGACGGCGTGCCGGAAGGGAGCTCGGTCGTGGCCTTCAGCAACACGGCCATGTTCCAGTGCCGGATGCACGCCTTCACCGTCAGGAACCCGGGGACCACGCGGCTGCCGTACGAGTGGTCGCTGGCGAACCGGCGCAGCTTTGCGAGGGACGGCTCTGCCGGTCGGCCGGGGAGCCAACTGCTAACAAGCAGGTCGTTGGCGTTGATGGACCTAGATGCTGGTGCCGAGGGAGGGGCGAAGTTCATCACCCCGTGTCCGTTTTCCGTGGAGCCGTACTCAGGGGACATCGAGGCGGGAGGGGAGCAGTCTTTTGCTATTCGCTTCGCTCCACAAGAGGTGTGTGCTCATGCTCCTTAACCTTTCCTACAGAAAAGATACGCCGCCATCCTGAGAATCTTGGACCAGCGATTGAGATGTTCATCTTGTTTTGAGAGCGACCATGCCCCCGGAGCTGCATCTTGGTTTGCGCTGTAGGGGATAGTTTGCTACGCTGGCGCCAGAACGGAATCATTCCTCAAGATGAAGACCCTCTTCCACTGTCTTTGTTTTTCACATACAGGTGGACGACTTTTTGTACGCGCTCTCAGCCAGGATGCCGACACTCCCGACGAACCAGCCCCCCCTGAGCCTGACGCTTCGCGGCAGGTCTCTGAGACCTGTGTGCCACTTTGCGCTCCAGGAGTCACCGGACTACCTCCAGAGGCGGCAGAGCCACCTGCTGGCAAACGACCTCGGGCAGCAGGTGAGCGGCATAACATTCGCTGCTTGGGGGCCATGGGCGGGGAAACAAGCAGGTGCCTGGATGCGGGTGCGGTGCGGTAATTCGGTTTGCATGTGACGTGTTCTGTGCGACACACGACACTTTGATTGGTGGTCGCGCCGGGTAGGGTTTCTTGCGGTAAGCTCTGCCACCATGGTGTGAGTCTTCCCGACAACTTCCAAAACGTCGTCTCTCTTTCTTGTCTCATTTTTCATGGGGAATCCGACGCGTACCGCCTAGTTTTGACAACGATAATGGATCACAGATCACACAGGCTGTACACATGTCAACGCGGCGATCGCTCACCCCAATACCTTTTTTGGCATTTTCATGGCATCACAGGGTTTGGCAATCGAAGCCGCTTCTGTGAGGGTGCTTGAGGTCACAAGCCGGGGGACACACTTGCGCAACACGAAGAGGTGTGCTTCCATGCTCTCTCTTGCGTTCTTTTCGGACAGTTCGATGTGGATCAGGGTTTCCGTAAGAAGAACAGGTCTGTTCGAAACGAGTCCGACAGCACACAAGCCGTGGGACGTGCAACTCTTGCCAAAGAGTCGGGCGTTTGGATTCAAGAATCTCGTAAAAGCAAATCTGACCTGACCATTGCGTAGTGCGAACAGCAAGACAAAAATACAAACCCATTTACCTTGGCGGTATCGGCACTTTGGAGAGTGTCTTCGGATGGTTTCCACGCTTTTTACCGAGCTTTTCTTCGTGGTTGGTATTGGGCACCACGAAACCGCTTCTCTTGGTGCGTTTGTTCGCCCAGGTTCTACGTTGTGAACCCGACCAACGTAGGGTACGACTTCAGCTGGGAGAGCCAGGGGAACCCGCACCCGTCTTGGCGTTGCGTCACCCAGCGAGGCATGATTCTCGCGGGAAAGAGGGGAGAGATGGTCTTCGAGTACACTCCGGACGACATGGAGGTCGCCGAGGTGTGCCTCAGCTTAAAACAAGAGAGCGAAGTAGTTGCCCTGGCGCAAACTGTGTTCTCTAGCTTTTTTTAGATGTACGCTTGTGCTGAACAGTGGGCATGCATTAGGCCAACTCTCGAGGGGAAGTTAGCCGAGGAGCTCCTCTCCACTTGAATTATAGGATTCACGGAACAAGCTTTACTGTGTGCTGAGGAGAAGGAGAACACGTGAAATATGAATACTCCCAGAGGCTGCAAAATGGATGCAAGTACCCTTGAGACTCCTTTTGAAACATACCGTCGCAAGGTTGACTGTGATTGGTTCTCGCGAACAGCGGTTCAGATTGTGCTGTTTCGAAGGCAGATTCAATGTATGGATTTCTTCGTCGAGACGGACTTGGCCGTTCCTCGTGAGTTAGATTTATCGTAAGGCAGGGCAAGACACCGTAGAGATAATTCAGTAAAAAATTATTGACTGCTTGATAAACAACTGATATTTTTCACGGGAGGGACTCCATGTAATTTTCGCTATCTCACACAACGGCGTCCAAAACCACCGTGGCAGACTTTGCTAAGGTTTCAGAGCCTTTGATCCTTGCTTTGAGTTCAAGCTTCTTCTAGCCTGGCAATTCACACAACATTTCGCCCTCGCTACCTGCTCCACGCCTGCTTCCCCATGTACCACACACGCCGTTCGTATCAATCTCACTAACCATTAAAACCACCACCACCATCGTAGGCGTTCTACCGTTTTAGAATCCCGGAGCACGGCGTGAGTGAGCTGTTCCTGTTTGCGGGAGGCGTCGTGGAGCCCGACATTGCCGTCGACCGGACCAAGCTGGACTACGGTGCCCTTATGCTCGGCGCGGCCCTGAAGGAGACGTTCCACATCGTCAACCGCGAGGCCATGCCGCACAGCTTCGTGTTCGACAAGAACTCCCTCGGCATGGCTCAGGTGCCGCATGTGTAGCAATGATAGAGCTGGCCGGCGTTCTGCATCACACCATCTCGTGGACGCATTTCTATCCATATTCCACGACCTAACGGCTTACCATCACGATACGGTGGAAACTTGATGGGCGGAGTCCTGTTTCCCACTGTGCAACACTATCCCCTTCCCCACGCCCCCATTTTGCACTACGGTACCCCCCGCCATCAGGTGGACGACGACCCCCGCAGACGAGCGGTCCTGGAAGTAAGCCCGACGTCCGCCCTCCTCCCTCCCAACGGCCGGGTGCCGATAGAGGTGACGTTCTGCCCCCGGGAGGAGAAGTTCCACAACTTCAACTTGATCTTCGGCGTTCGCAAGAAGCAGACCAAGCTCAGCATCAACGTCAAGGGGGAAGGTTTCAAGGTGACAAGTTCGGGTAGAGGGTGGGGAGCGGGTACTGTTGTTTTGCGTGGCTTAGGTTTTAGACCGTTGACCATGCGTCCCGGAGAGGTCGGAGCACTATTGGGCCGACCACCGATGGCCAATAGTTTCTTCCTACCCTGCCACAGGTGGCTACAAAATATTTTGTCTATCCAATATATCGAGGGGGTGGGTTCTTTGGGAGAGGTGTGGGACGGGTGGATACTCCTCGTCATCGTGCATGGCCGCAATGCGCAACCGTAGATCCTCTCATCCCTACCAATCCGGGCAATGGGGGGGGTAGACATCGTGATACCGCCTCGTTCTAGAAGTCGCTTGATGGGGGGTCCGCGAAACCGTCCTGTCACCGCTTCACGCACGGCAACCTTGCGTACGCCGCTGCTGCCCCACGTAGAACGGCCCAGGCGCACAATACACGCGAGCACCCACGCCCTCCCCCCGTGTCGGGACGGACTTTCGTGACCCATCAATCGAGGTGCACGAATGACTCGATGATTGCTCCGATCGAATACATACAACCCCACTTCCGGTGAGCACCGGAACTAATCGTGTGCCCTACCCCAGGTGCACGCGAAGCTGCTGATACAAGGGAAGGGCGGGGCCGACGAAGGAGGGGCGGAAGCCGACGCTGCCGCCGGGGGAAGCGGGGCAGTGGAGGCCCAAGGAGAAGGGGGAGATGGAGACGGTGGCGCCGGCAAGAATGCTGTCGCGCTCGAACTTCTATCCTTCCCGCAAATCAACGTCGTTGATTTCGGCAGCATCCACATCAACGAGCGCGCAGCACGGAAGGTGTGGGATTCTCTTACCCCCCCTGTTCGCTTTGAAACCAAAATCAGTGACGCCCAAGCGTTTTGCCATGGTCCCTTTCGCGCTTGCTGGAGGGTGGCGAAAAATATTGTGCATTGTGCATAGGGTATGTAGGATCAGTGGAGGTACCGTGTGTTTTCCGTCTCCGTTTTCGCTGGGGGTGGTGTTCTCGAACCCAGGTATTGAACCGGTCGGCCTGCCTTTGAGATATTTTGCCCACTAACCTCTCGATTGTTCGATCCCCTGCACCCTTGTCGCCGAAACAGCCCGACGTCGACAATAGCTAAACCAGACCTCCTGACCTGGTCCTGCTGCTGCATTTATTGCTTCGTGATCCGTGTCTTTGTCGCTCTTCATCATAAATCAGATCACTATCGTCAACCCAGGAAAATTCAGCGTGGACTATCTGTGGCAATGGCGCACGCCATCGGGTCCTGCGCTTCGCCTTTCTGGCGCAAAACAGGTGCAGTGAACATGAAGCACACATGATGATAGATATGGCACAAGCGGCTAACACACGGTCTTACCCTAGGCATCACACACACAATGCACAAGCCACGCACGGTGTTCTAGTTCCGCGACTGCATCTATTTTTGATTCAGTTGTTGTCAAGGGTGCTCTTCCATGTCGTAAAAACTGTCCGTTTCTCGGTTTCCGCTGTGCTTCTTGCATTCGTTTAAAATAGGCCGGTAGTATCAAGAAGGGGGATCGTGCGGAGCTTAGCCTTGACTTTTTGCCAACAGGGGAGGTGCTGCTCGATGGGCAGGACCTGATCTGCACGGTGGCTGGCAGGTGTGTGAAAAACATGTTTGTTTCGTGAAGGACGGACACCTGTATCATTCGTTTTCTGCATTCACTTCTTGCTCATCGACGCCGTCTCCGCCGCTGGCTAGCAGGCGCAAGACTATTAGGAAGAAAAAAGAGCATCAAGATACGCATACAGTTGAAACCAGGAGTATCGTGTCGCGTGAAGAAGACGGAATGATGAGAAGAACAACGAAACCTTGATGTGATGGACTGAAATCCCAAAACAACACACATACATCCTGGCGTTTAGGTATGAGTACGTGCTGCGGGTGGTCGGCCGAGGGATCCGGCCAGGGCTTCATTTCTCCTTCCAGAAGCACGACTTCGGGCCGTGCTTCATCACCCCCGCAGGTGAGTACAGCAGGAAAAGTGACTGCAACGGCGAATTGACTTGTAGCACGGGCTGACGGTGATAAGAACACATATGTCCCCCCTGCACATTGACTTGGAGTGCGAGCGTGGCGATGATAAGAACCAGCAAGCCTCCTTCGAGGTAGAACGATCGGTTCCCACCTGAGAAAAAGTGTTCATGTTTGTCGTTTGCGACGGTTTCGCACCAGCGCGATTCCCCTTCCTCTTCGAAGTATTTGTGCAGTACTCGCTCTACTTTCTTAGGAAATATACATACAATCAAAGGGAGACTAGCCGTTCGAGATACAACCGCAGTCGAGGGGGATGAGTTGATATTTATTCAGACAAACACATTCCCCCCCCTGACCGACCCACACCGCAACCCTGTCCATCACCAGGCTCGATCCCCAACCCGGAGTGCGTTATCCTCAAGGTGACCAACCGCGATCCGTCTGCGGCGCTCAGCCTGGACTGCCTCCACCAGGGGGATCGCTGCTTCTGGGTGACGAGCGAGCCCTCCGTCCTGGAAGCCGGCCAGTCTATCGACGTGCCGCTGCACTTCGCCCCACGGGACGCCCGGCAGTACGCCTTCGGGGTGCCCTTCCTGGTGAACGGGAGCTACACGGTCAAGCTCCTTGTTGTGGGAGAGGGGTGCCCCGCGCGCCTCGAGCTGGCGAACCTGGCCCAGAAGCACTTGACGTTCGGCATGGTACCCGAGGGGCAACAGGTGGCCAAGCAGGTGTGGAGGCGGGGGAGTCATCTGGTTGTGGTTTTGGTTTTTGCCGCGTTGACCAGGGTTCCCTTGTGGGACGCAGAGAAGAAGAGGCGGGGGGAAACGTTTCGTGGAGTACCCTAGTGGGAAGAACAAAATAAAGAGGCATCTCGGCAGCACTGAAGACGTAAACCGCTTCAAGTCGATTGTGGGGTGAAATTTCATCGATATAGGAGTGGGGAAAGTTAAAACGGGGATGAGCTAAATGTTGGTACTCCTTCGCTTCCTGCTGAATGCTGACATGCATGCCCATTTTTCTGTCGGGGATCGTTTCCAAGTATTCCTTCGCTTCCTGATGACATACCTACCTTTATTCTATTGGGCCAAACATCACTCTTCAGGTGAAAGTGGTCAACCGATCGAAGCGCGCGATCGAATTTGAGCTGGTGGACGCCCAAGATCTCGGGACGGGAAGGCTGGAAGCGAAGGGCGTCCGATACGTACCGGCCCTTCCGACAACCCTGGGTCCGCGAGAGAGCATCATGGTCGAGGTAAGAGAGCAGAATCCATCATATCTTCGGAGATTCATGTTAAGCACAAGGGTGTGTGTTTGTCCGGCCTATGGTGGAATGCGTTGAAGGTGGAAGGTGTCGAAATTTGTTTTGGCTTGGGGATCTGGAGGACCGCGAGAAACGGAGGAAGAGAGTGTGTGGTTGAGGTCTTGCCGTGAATATTCACAGTTATATACTGTGGAGTGATTGGGTAGGGAAACACCTGGAAGCCTCAGACTCAGCGATACAGGTCAAGGACCGGGAAAAAAACCACCAAGTATTGCCCTACAGCGCTTACAAAGCATATACTTGTATTGGAATATTCTAACCCGCGAAACGCTCTTATTTCGGCCGTTGACGACTCTCTTGGGGACGAGCGTACCGTCATGCTACGTCTTGCTGTCGAGTGTTAACACTGGATCAAGGAGTGACATCGCCTGGCTTGTCACGAGCAAGAAACTCTCCAGCTTCCCTCTCCACTGACCCCCCCCACGCAACCTCTCGCGTCCCCGTCGCACGCTGACAACAACTAACAACGCTCCCGCCCACCCGACCTAGGTCTATTTCTTCCCCGAGGCGCGCATGCCGTCCTTCACGGAAACCCTGTTCGTGCGGGCGGGGGCGACCTCCGAGCTCAGCCCCCTCCTGTCCATCTCCGGCCAGAGCACGGGCATGGAGGTCGCGCTCGCGGTGGACGCATTGCCGTTCGGCACGGTGTGCTCCGGGAGCCAACGGACCCAGCGTCTTGGGCTTGAAAACCGAGGAGACCTTCCTGCTAGATTCAGGTGCGGCGCGTGTCTATTGCTAAGCGAACGCTACATCAGGAGTAAGAGTGACACTGCTACTTACTGGTTGTCGGTTTCAGCGGAGCGACAACGAAGTACGCTCTCCAGTCCTAGGCGTCGCCCTAAAAGGGCGACGCGGGGGAGACTGGATGAGCAGGGTTTCTTTCCGGTGTTCGATTTTGGATGAATCAGGGCATGGCGAGGGGGGAAGTATTTCCTTGTTCTTTTGTAGAACCGCGATCCTCGGGTCTCGTGGCCTTGTGTATCTATCTCTACACGCGTTGAACCTGCCGTCCATGCCGATTACGCGCCCATCCATGCTCAGAAGTTAATGCACACCTCGCGATGCGTTAAACTTCTCCTGCCTGTTTCCCATCATGTTTATGAAACAACGCCATTGTATTTTAAGATGGAACGAGGAAACTTTCGGCCCGCACTTCTCGGCATCCCCTGTAGAGGGGATAGTGGCGCCCTTGACCGAGACAGGGATAGAGGTAGTCTTCACCCCCAAGGACGTGGACGACGACATTCGGAGAGAGGGTGTGCTTTGTATGGTTGAGGTGCGTGCAAGGCGAGGAACGTACGTATGTACTACATGTACTACATGTGAACTTCCGCCACAGGGATCATCATGTGCCACTGCGTTCAGCCAAGATTCTGCCATCCTCACCCCCCAGCTCTCTAGCTCATTCGACCCTTTTAGTAAGAGGTTGTTCTTTGGCACCCCTCCTGAGCCGTACCTACCGCGAACGCTTCTAGCCACCAGAACCCCTAAAGAAATCTACCATGTGTACGCTAACCCGCGTATATCTGGAACTACGCACAGCTTCCATAGCTAGCCCTTATCCGTTTTGATACCAGCCGTTGACATTTCTACCCCTCTAACAATACCACCCAAACCCCCTCCGGAACTCCAAATTTCCCCCCGAAAAAAACTGTCTGCTCGCTGGGGGCTGGCTGCCCGGTGTCGCGTGCTGGTACCGCGAAGGGGCATCCACCGCTGGCGCTGACGCTGACCGGATCATGCGTGTCCCAGCCATCGGACAGCGTCCACTTGCTGTCCTTCAAGTCCCGCGCGAGAGTCGCGGCCGCTCAGTCGGTCAGCCTAGAGAACCCGACAGACAAGAATTGGTTTATCACGCCAGTGCTTAAGGGAGAACACTGGCAAGGGGCTGGACAGCTGCAGGTACGGCGGTAGTTACTTGACCTCTATCGGCATACATTTTAAGGATTCAAGGTTCTACCGACACGGTACTATACGGCAGATGTTGGTAGTAGATGGCGACTATTCGCCCCGCCTCCTCCCCCACTCACACCACAAGCGCTTCTTCCTCTTCGTCTTGGTCTTCCTTTTGTCGTACCAGATACCCGCTAAGGGAACGGCTGAGTACACGATCGAGTTCTTCCCGCTGGCGATGACGTCAGCATCTCCTCCTCGCCCTGTTAACGATGCGAGCGACCCCCGCTCTCGAGCGACACCCTCCAGCGGAGGTGGAGGTAGCCGTCAACAACATCAAGACACTTCGCAGGTAATTGCTCCCTCGTTCGAGACGTTCAGAAAATTACAAGATTGTTCACGGGGCGACCCACCGTATGGTGCAGAGGATCAACGGTCGGTTGAAGATGACTCCGCGTGGCAATTGTATCACTTGAATAGTCGTTCTTGCGGTCGTTCATCAAACCTCACGGAGAGTGAGTATTTTTCTTGTTCAGACCACGCCGAAACCACGCAGCCGAGATACGAAAACTGCATCCAGGAGGAAGAACGCGGCTGAGACGTTGAGACACATTCCTCAGTTGTTGTTTATCCTTTTTGTAGTCCCCTTCTGAGATCGGGTTGGTCTTTGCCCGTCGTTCGTGTTTCCGTAGTTGGCGTTACAAGGTAAAAGCATAGCCAAGGAGAACACCAAGAAAACGAGGAAGCGACACTAGCGTCTCATGTACCGTGAACACGCACTCAGAGAAGCTGGTGCGATAAACATAGAAATGTCCACAGACAGCTGATGCTTGGTCGGCATGATCGAATAGTTGTCAATTGCTGCTGCTTTTGCTGCTTTCGCTGCTGTTGCTGCGCGATCGCCCGAGCGCAGGAGAAACAAGGACATGAGTTGCAAGGAGACGCAAGCAGCAGCGCCGCTATCGCTGTCGGGCTTGACGGCAAGCCGGTCATGCTCTGTGGGTCGTTGTTCTTCGCCCTCCCGGACGGCGGGGCCGTGCTGTACAGGCTCGAGGGCGAGGCAGACGGGCCAGAGGCCGCGTCTAGCGTGGAGCTCGAGACGCCCGCGAAGACCGCGCTGGCGTTCACGCTGCCCGTTGCTAACTGGCTTCGACGTGGTCAAAGGTAGGATATCTCGGGAGTCACAATTGTTGTCTGTGAACGTCACGTTTGCTGTACCTTTGATGCTGTTTGAAAGGTGTTCTTTGCCGACATTATAGGTGATAAAATACAGAACAAGTCTTGCTTTGTGAAATCGAGTCCCTGCCTTTCTGAACCGTAACCATTCCGGTTCAAGGGATGTGTTTCTGATTCCGTGCGCTGGCCCCTGATTTGCCACAACGGACGAAAACCAACGATAGTTTGTGCAAAAACGCAAATCCTACACTCCTGCGGTCAGGTTCACAATGAAGGCCGTTCTCGAGTCGGGGGCTTCGTCGTCGACAACGCTATCCGGGGCCAAAACCATAGAGGTACGCTCTGAAGCATCAGACCACACCAACAGGGAACCCCGCCAAGCCATGCCTCACCATACCAATCGAAAAAGAGGAAATGGCTAGGGACTGTGTCGGTTCTATTTAGAGCCACGGTCGTGCCTTTGGCAGAATGAACACCCCTCCTCTGGAGCCGTTTCTCGTGGAACGCGATACGAACGAGATGGGTCGAACTCCTCGACAAAGGGCACAGTCGTAGCCAAATCTCTGAGACAGGAATCTGCGTTCCGTTCAAGAATCCGGGCAACCGATAGAGATACCGATACCGGTTGTTGCAGGGCAGGCCCTAGATCACTTGTACTAGGTCCAATCAGCAAACAGCCCTTTGCAGGGTTACGCATTCAGCCATTCCCATGGTTCAAGACGACGGCGGCAACTTATGTTGGGGTACGCTAACAGAAGGAAACAATATCGACGGCAGGTACCGGCGCTTGCGACGAAGGACTTCGCGCTACGGTTCTTGGCCTTCAAGGAAGGCGTTACCACCGCCACGGTTACCTTCACCAACCACGACACCGACGAGTATCTATTCCACCGCCTCACGTTCAAGGTTACGCCCCCTAACGTCCAGGTATGTATGCGAGTGGGGGGGCCAGAAGGCAGCAGGGACACCTCAAAAGACCACGCAATCACGCGTTTGATGCTTTTCCAGTTGTTCAAAACTGGGACCACCTTTTCTTGACCCCGTGTTGTCTTGTTTTGTACGGGGTGTGGCACGTTCACGAGCGACGGCCCCAGGTGCCCACCGACTTCCAGTACCTTCCATGATGTGTTGGATGGACACATCTCGAGTACATCTCGTTGAGAGCTCCTCGAAAACCATATCTAAAGAGTGCCTCTATCTGAAGGCCAATTCGGCTTCGTATGGTGGGACTGGCAGTACCTCCAACCGTTAGTACGAGCTTGTGTAATTCCCTCCTAGTGGTATCTTGAATCGCTTCGCCAGGCGTCGAAATCGCCTCCCTCACCACCGCCGGCAATTCGACCTTTTTTCGTTTCCCATGTCTATGTCCTTTCGAGAGACCGGAGAACACCGATAGACACAGTATGTAGTATTAGATGGGATACCGAAAAGAAGAAAGCCAGCACCTTCTGAGAGAGAGAGGCGGGCACTCTGTGTACACGTCAAGTTTCCACAAAGAATTGCTCCATTTTTTGCAGCGAAAACACCGAACAGCAAGCAGCCGCCGCACGAACCGACACCTCATGGTCCAAATCCCGTCTGCCTTGCTCGGTTTTCTTGACGCATCATTGGGAACAACGCCCTCTTAGGAGACGATCGTGCTAGAGGGGTCTGTGCGCAGCCTCACGCGCCGCCTGATCACGGTGGCGAACCCCCTGCGTCCGGACGAGCCCATCACCTTCCCGAACGGAGACCCCGCTGCTGCTGCCGATGTCGCCGGTCCTGCAGGCGGCGTTAGAACCACCGCCGCAGGCGGTCACGCTGAGGTGGGAACCTGTGATTGTTTGTAGTACGGTGTCAAGCAGGTGGAGGTAGCGGTCAAATACGGAGGCCGAGGGTGGCAGCGTGGAGAACGAAACGTTTTGCATACGAACATTGTTCATAATTGTGTGTCAATGTGGTATTTCCTTTCTTTCGTAGGGATGGTGGAAATGCTCGTCCCGGCATGTGCGCCTGGTGCGCGTCGGGGAAATGGCCGGCAACTTGGAAGGCGTGTTCGCGGTGGACTACCGGCCCCTCGTGGCCACTGACGATCAGAAGCCAGAAGAGGCGGAACTTAGCTTTGACATCCAAGAGCTGGGAACTTACAGGTGTTTATTTTATCAGTAGTGCAACACCGACCATGCCAACCGCCTGACCAAGGAATGGTTATGCGGTTCTGTGATGAGGATCGGTCGCGCTGACCAGCTGACCAACGAGCACTCGTGAGTCTCGGCGGGTAAATTATGTGATCCTCTCTGCCTTCCGATTGGAAAAGTTTTCAGTTCTAATAGGCCGTACGTGAGAGGGGTGCGCATGTGCGCGTTACTTCATACGGAACTAGTTATTGTCTCGCGTGTGTGTGCGCTTCACACAAAAGTACAAATGGATGGATCCAACAAACATGAGCTGTTTTTCGACAGAGACAGCGGATGGAGTCGACCAACACAAGGGTAACGGTGCGAACGGATAACAAGCGCATCTCTTTTTTAATTTGACCCCAACAGAATACTAAAAAATCCCACTAACGAGACAACAAGGTAGGGTCCGTTTCCCTGTTATTTCTCCATGCCATTAGAACCAAACAGTGAAAAGTGTCATTAGGTGACGTGTATGTCCAGGTGCAATTGTAATTAGCTTGGCAATTGTTCTAAAGGTTCACTGCTGTCGCCTCTTTGCCCAGCTCCCCCTCGGCCCCCCACTCCCCAACCCCTCCTACTCTCCACTTCCCCTCTCTCGTCACCCCCCCTCCCCGTCACAGGTATACCCTTCTGCTTTCCGCCAAATCGCCCCCTTCGAGTTCCTCCCTGCGTTTCGAATCAACTCTCGGGGCGACCCAATCCGAGGCATTCGTGATGAAGGTGTGGAAGACACCAGGGTTGCTTAAACAAACACGGTGGCTAGTGTGAAGGTTGTTGTCCTTGTTTATGTTCGTTTGTTGGTATGGAGGGTATGGTGGTGTCGACCTTGGTACGTGTCGTTGATGTTGGTTGCTGACGTTGGTGGGAGCATCACAAAATACCGAAGCGTTGTCGAAGGGAGAGACGAAAAATATTTTCGCAGTTGATGGAAGCATTTTTGGGAGAGCATCCAAGCATGTCTCGACGATTTTCCCGTGCCCTCAAAGACCATCGTGAGCAACACGCTCTTCAACTATTTCTCGGAGCATGAAACGGGACAAGGAGAGCCGTGTGAAAAACGCAACCATACAAACAGCGCACCCAATCATTCGTGCCGGTCATTTCATACGATGAAGGTCTTCAACGCTGCCGAGCCAGTGGATTTCGAGTGTCACCTGGAAGGTGGTCAGGGGACACACTTCAGGGTGCCAACAAAGGTATTCACACGTGTTTTACTTTGTTCTTTCATCTGGCATGGGTGTGGCCGTGCGCATAGGGAGCGCCTATCAACGCAACAAAGTGATGCGAGAAAAATTGACAACTACATAATTTCCTGGTGCCAGCTAGTGGTTCGTTTGCCTTGACATCCAAGACATTTTGTTGTTGTTTCAATGTCTATCCATTCCTCGATTCGGCTCACGCTAGTTTGAATCATGCGGTCGAGTTCCAGATCAGATTTGCTTCGTTCAGAGGAATCAAGCGAGCTGAACAGGGGATCAATCAAGTTTCCGGGGTGTCACCCGCGAAGGAATACACCAATTCCTGTTCCATTCTCGTCTAGCCCTTCCTGTTCATTCCACATTCTTACCGCTCATCCCGACACACCGGCTTCAGGTGACCGCTCCCCCGTGTTCATCCTGGGACGGCCAAGATGTGCGCGTGGAGGTTGTCTTCGAGCCGGAGTGTACGGGCGAGGTCGGAGACACGCTTGTCCTCTCGTCGGCGGAGCACGGGAGCTACCGCTGCAAGCTAAGGGGTTTGTGTAGCCCCCCTCTGCCGCAGGTACGTTGTTCTCCTTGTCGTTGATGATGATGCTGCTATCGATGCCTCCACGTTGAAAGCCGGGCCTTTGCGCGAACAACCGCCTTCGCGTGCTGTCCATGCTCAAAAGGCCAGAGCCAAGCAACACCAAGGGTTCTACCCTACCTCTCCCCTCCTCGTCCCTGCCGTTCCGTCTCGATCGAGATGCGTCGGCAAGGGTCCAATCAATCATTGCGACGAGATAGAAATCATCGCCCTTCCCCTCCAGCCTCACTTTGATTGCGTTCCTTCCGCTGACGCTCTCGCTCAAATAAAACACTTGTTATCATGGGCATACAAGATTAACCTCTCTTTCACGGTCACCCATACAGCAACCACAATTGCACCCGTCCCCTTCCACCTCCGCGAAGTAATGTCTTGCCCCCCGCACGTCTCCCCCTGGCGTTCTCATCTTTCTCCTCTTGGGACGTCAAAACAGGGACCCTTCACAATTGCCCCAGGTGGGCAGAGAGAGATCCCATTCCGGAACGTGTTCGCGGCGGCGATGGACTTCACCTTTACGTGCGACAACCCTGCGTTTGCCGTGGTCAGCGGCGACAGGCAGAACATCGCGGCCAAGACGTCCAGGTCGGTCACCATCAAGTTCACTCCTACCACCACACAGGTATGCTCCGAACACACGTACGTCTTGCTTTCGTCTCTCGTCTTTCATTCTGTAAAATACTGTTGCACGGCGAGCTACAGGTCTCTAATCTAATCAGCGTTTTGGACAATTGGCTGTTGCCTCCGAATAGCATGGGATGGCCGTCGTTTCACAGTCGATAGTCGGGGTGGGAGATGTTCCTCCTTCGCATGCCTACCCAAATCGCCAACACGAAGAGGAAATGCCGCCCTGGCTGGGAGTGTCGCATTCCTATGGCACGCTTTATCATAAAAAGAAAAACGGTGTATTTGGACCTCCGACTGCTAGACACAAAAACGAAGCCAACATACTCAACGGTCTAAGCCGTCCTTGTCCATCACAACCAGTGAGTGGCTACCCCCCCACCCAACCAACCGCCGAAACACCACCACTCGAAAAATACTTCTAGCACTGTTGGAAGACAAGAAATATTAATATTGCCAAGACAAGGAATGTTGGCATGCACCTGCCTTACCCCATCGTGGCTCCTGTCTGGGTGACAAAAACGTCACGAACTCAGGCTACGGGTGGCAGTTCTTCTACTACCACTACAGCCGAGGCCGGCAGGAGTATAGCGGGGAAGCTCATCGTCCAGTGCGCTGGAGTCAAGGGAACGCCTCCGTGGGTGTTCTATCTCCATGGGATTTCGCCGCCACCAGCGTAGTGTATAGCTGAACGTATCCGTTCGCTTTGGGACTGCTAGGTCAGGTTTTGTATTAGAGGAAGGAGTAGGTGTTGTTGCGTAAGAAGCGCGTCCTGCTTCAAGCATGGAAGGGAACGACTCCGCGGTGAGTGTTCCGTACTTAAATGTGGAATGTTATCGAGTATGCCCGCGGTGCAGGTTACACGAAAAAGGAGAGACCTAAAGCAGCCCATGTTTTGCCTCGTGTAGTTCTTGAGGGCGGCGGTGGATGATATCATGTGCATACATGGGAGGTTGGAAGGCCCACAGCGAGGCTGAGTGCCATGTATTAAGACTACCGCTAGCTCTAGGATGATAGGGGGTTCTAAGCGAAGGCGGTAAGAGAGTCTTCCGGTGCTTGCGGCTCGCCCCTGGCGCCGTTTTCTGAGGCCGATTTGTCCGCATGCCCCTTTGGGGTGAGTCTCAACACGACGCGGGGTTGGCGCGATGATTGTCAATAGTACTACAACACACCCAAGTTTGGACGGGGCCACCGGCCGCCCCGGAATATGCCTTCACCAAAGCAAATACCCCGTTCTAATGATTGGCAGCAGACGAGCACTTTCTGATCCCCCGGGAAGAAGGTGAACTTGGATCGCGATAGTTGGGTGTCGATCGAGTAGTATACCCCAGATTTATATGTAGTGGAAAACCTTACGAAGTGCTTCCTCCGTGGTATCCCATCTTTGCGAAGCCTACGCAACCCGGCCATCATGGTGTATCGGTATACACCCGCCTAGGGACCGGAACACAAAAGGATCAGAGCTAGAAAGGATCGATAGGCCACGCTTCCACAGTTTGCATTCGTCGGTACTGAAAATCAAAATCAGGTTTGCTTGTACCCCTTGTACTTTAAGGAAGGCGGTCCTCGAGCAAGCCGATAGCAAGGGATGCCTCCGCGGGGAAGGTTGTTCCTCCCAAACCGGTGTTATGCCCACGGCAAGGTGGTCCAAGAAATTACGCAATTTCCACTGGAAAGGTCTGTGCCACAGCTGTTTCGCTGTCGTCGTCCATTCGCGCAGGAGATCCTACCAGCCAATATCCTTCACGACCTCAGGGCCGGGCGTCCGTAACGGATAACGACACTAAGTGTTGGTTGATCCACTCTCCGCATACGAACTCACTCGCGCTACCCACTGTTGGGAGCTACAGCTTGCTGTGATCTATGCATAGGTACCCGTTGAGGCCGTAGTTTACACCTTGTGGTCGCCCATGTATCCGGACGTGCATATCCAGGCATATCCAATACACATGCAGCACACCTGCCCAGAAGCACGCGGTTTCTTTCTCGATCGATGAACGGGCTAAGACATTGTCCCCTACAATCTAAAGAGCAAAAGAGATAGAACTCAAGAGAAACTCACAGAGCGTTCAAAAGTCTATTTTCTCACAGCTATGCCGAAACACAAATGCACATACTTCAGGTGCCACCCGGACAACACACACTTCTTGAAAACCCCATTCTTCACCAGCTTGGTGCCCAGGGTCGAGTAGAATGCAGGGTGCAAGACACACAACCGGCATGCGCGTGCCCAGGTTGTTGTGAGGAAACCCACAAAGCAGTTTGTACAGCGAGCCAAAGCAAAGGAGCGAAAACACCAAGCCAGCCTGCGCAGAGTCAACGCTGGGTGCACGTAAACTGACCGAACTATGCAGATGCACCATCGCCAGCCCACACACCCCGATCCTCGTCTGAGACAGGTCGCCAGGGGGTTAGGTGGACAGCCGATAGAGAAAACAGTCAAGCTGGTCCCAACCGTTACCCTTACACAACACGGAAACGCCACAACCAACATGTTCTACTAAAATTACCCACGCACCACACGCACAAAAAAGGCAAGTGACACCCACAAAATAACCTCCGTGCCACTCTTCTACTGCATCCATCCCCCAGGCTAGCCATACGGTTCTTGCCGTGTCGTCGAAAGGCACTCCACGCTGAACACATGCACGAGACGACTTCACAGGAAACGTTTTTCATGATTACCAGCAGAGCGTACACGGTCCCTCACCCTTCGAGAAAAAGCCGGCAACAAGGGTATCGTGGAAGAAGACATCACACCAACTCGGTTGTGAATCTCTCCCTCGAATGGATGAGTGTCCCGACTAGAAAATCGATATAGAAGCCCCCCGCCAATGACCCCATGTGACAATCGGAACTATTCCCTCTCTCCCCCGTCCCCCGAGCTACCCCCCCCCGCCTAGCAAGCCAATAGAGGCGAAAATATATATCTATTCAATACACGTCAAGAAAGGCTGGAAAGTTTACAGATAAAAACACAGGCTCTCACTTTCCGACCGAATCATGCAAGGATGAATCCAATGATAGATCAACACTTGCCGAGGACAGATATATTGATGCGCACCGGCCAAAACCTGACCCACGTCAACGACAGTGAATCGAAAACAACAAGAGCCTGGCTGACGGAAAAGCGATCCACTTACCGCACACGTGCCATACACAGGGAGCATCCCAGAACAACACTTGCAGAAAAGACAACACACACACACAAAATCGAAACGTGCACCAAAAAAAACAGCCAACACCCGCCCCACACACAGAAAATCAACACCTTCACAAAAAAAAAAGAAGCGCGAAATACCTGCTCAAGCGGTGCGCCGACCACACTACCCCTCTCTCTCTCTCGTCCTCCCCGTCTATCAAAGGCGAGATAGAGACCAGTGCTCCGATCGGCGTCTCGCTCCAAGCGTTCACCGCGAAATAACAAGAGACTTATCCAGCGCACACGCTGCGCTTTCGAACATCCCTTCCATGTCACCATGAATGATTTAAACAGCAATAGGTGGTAATCGTTGAGACGACGCCACGGCCGTCTTTGTAAGGGAAAGAGAGAAAAACAAGAGAGCGAGCCCATTTACGATACAAAGCACAACAGAGGAGATTTGAACGACGATCGATTAATCCATCAGTAAAGGATTTGGTTGAACCAGACGCTGTCGGGGCCCATGTTGAGATTTCCTGTGCAGCAGACGTCGGGGACACCGGTCTGGAGACCCCCTATCGTCGCCGGGGTGTGAATCGTTTGCGTAAGGTGTGGGGCGGGGAAAGGCGAAGTGGTGGTGGGGGGGGGGGGGGAAAT
>CACKRE030002086.1:0-10062 GCA_902602495.3 Ectocarpus sp. CCAP 1310/34 | reverse complement strand
CTCGGGAGTCAGCAATAAATATAACATCTTCATATTTCCATTTCAAGGCTCTCGCGGTTGGAGCCGCACGCAGTGTGAACCTCTGAGGTAGGCTACACAGCCTCCTGGCATCTGCAGCATCGTACTGCTGCTAGTGCACAGCATAATTACGCTGACATGCCTCCCATGATGGCTGTGTTTTTCATCAAATCCTGAAGCGTGAGGTTTAACGCTTCGATGGAGAAACGGTGACTTATGGGAATTTCATCACACACAAAAAGGTCACATTTCGCAAGACGTCTGCTTGTTGAGATTCTGCAGAAATATTGCACATGGCACCAGCAACATTTTCTTCAAGAGGCAGTTCAAACATGGAATGGGCGGTCCAACCACCGGGTAGCTGGAGACCGGCGATTCCGGTACTTGCAACACAGAGTACCAATTTGTTTCCAGACCTGAAATGTGCACATGTAACCTTTACAGTAAAGCTTTTACCTGCTCCACTAGGTGCATCGATCATAAACATGTTCGGCGAACGTGACACTACGCTACCAACAACGTTGTCGAAAACATATCGTTGCTCAGAAGTGAGGTTTGGGAGATGTTCGCTCGTAAAGGCGAGCATATCGGCGGGGATAAACATGTATTTAAAACGTAGGTATTCTGTGTCTTAATGGATAACAGCAGGTAAGCCAACTTTTCATTGTTTCGTGCGTGATGCTGCAAGGTAAGGTCGATCTCGCGAAGGGTTGCGTTTGTGGCTTCGAACTCGAACCTTGACATGCGGAAGTCTATCGTAAGCTGGGGTTTAAAGTGTTTCCAAAGATTGCCCGGTGCTCCATCGAGAATAAGAGTAACGAACAGGTTTCGCAGTTGTTTGCCGGTGTCAAAACAGATGGCTTCTTCCAACAAATCTTGTACTCTTCATCGTTTTAAATAATGCCCATTATCTTGAAACGTGGAGTGAATTACGTCGTCGACTGTCCTAAGAAGTTAACCCTTTTGTGACGGGAGTTACCGTGGCTCTTCCGGGAGGCACAAAAAGCTGTTTACCACCAATAGTCCAAAATTTGGAAATAGAAAGGGGAAGAAGGACGAAGAAGTCTGACTCGCCGCACACATACGTTGCGAGCAGCGCCCGCGGCGTTGCGCGCAGCTAGCACGAGCAAATAGGGCATGTGCCGTGGCCGGGGCCGGGGATATAGTATCAGGTGCACCCCGAACGGTCTAAAGGGGGAAGGCCCACACCCACCATGGACTTAGGCTACACGTATTCGCAACGGACACATCGCAATTACCCACAAACTATAGAAAAAGGCTGGTTCGTAGCTGCTGCATCAACACAGCACCCCGTGCACGATGGCTGTCTTCTTTCTCTCTTTCTCTCTCTGGTACCACGAATGCCTCACCCCGAGCGATGGGCAATCTAACAGTGTCCTACCCGTTTGATCAGTGCCCTTCCGGTGCCTTTCAGTAGGCAACACAACAACATTAGAAACACGCAGGATCGGATGCGATCCGGCAAACGCGGCTGAACGCATGTTGCTGAAGATACAAAATGCACATCAACAGCACATACATCATGCAACGTCTAGCACTGCCGTCGGGTCAAAAACGAGCCTTTGCCGCCATTGAGGACGTAGGCCTATCCCTTGCAAGGGCTTAGGCACAAGCACGCCGCGAAAGATCGCGCATGGCCCTTCTGCTAAGCACGCCAGAACAGGTGTCACCCAGTGTAAAAAATCAGTATGTTTTTTTTTTACAAAAGCCACGCGGGACTGGAAGAACCCGCTGTCTATACTAAACTAGAGTTAGGGTTAGAGATAGATGGAGAGGGAGAGTGCACTGAAAAAGTCCCGTATGCCTTCAACGCCGATAGCGATGTCGATACCCCACGGAGCCCCTCTGGCCAGCGCTACACACGCAGTTTACGTCGACAATAATGGACGACATGGACGACGTAGCCGCGTTCTGGCAGCACCATGCTGAGGGTTTCTGTCCACAGGGCAACCCGCTCCACGTTTGGCAAGAATTACTGCTCATAGCAGCACGAACGCCTGTACGTTTCCGCGAAGCTTTGCAAGCGGCCGCAGTCGCTGTTGGTGCCCGGTACTGCAACCACGATACTCCGCCGGGTCCGCTCCCTGATATCAGCAAACTGCCGGAGAGGCAGGCCGCCGTACAGCAACACGCTGGATTATGCGGAAAGTACCACGCGGAACACATCGCCAACATCGACGTCACCATGGTGGAAGAGAGGGCAGCAGGAGCTGAGATCACAACGAAAAGAATGAGGAATCAGGTGTGTGTGTGTTGGACTGCTGTGTTGTGGGGTATGCACTGCTGTGTATGTGTGTCAGGAAATGTGTACGAGGCCAGAGTGGTGGTGGGAGTGTCACACGAACGACATATATCTGTCTGTGGTCTGCTGACACTTTAGGCCGGAAAGAGAGGCACGTTGTGTTGTTGTGTTGAATACTTCACATATACGACCTGCAGCTGTTGACACAACTTAGACACCGCGAGAGAATCGGTGTTTTTAGACTTTGACGTTGTTGGTGTCCTGCTGCTGTCAGCAGACAAAGAAGCTTGTGATGAAAGCTTATTTGTGCGGGAAGTACGCCGACGGGCGTGTCGGCGGATCAGTTACATGTGTAGTCTATACATAGTTCTGGCGGGGGGGTTGTTATCGTCTGGGTCGACATGTTCACAGCCTGTCATCAAACGCGCTACAGCAGTAGCAAAATTGCTGGTGCTTTGTTCCACTAATTTTAGTCGGACAACACCAAACACCTCGCGGCGTGACCTGATCTTCCGAGGGACAAATTCTCGTTGTCGAGAATCTATCTATGTGGACAGGCATAAACAGCACCACCTACCATGTTGTCGCGTTCACACCGATGCCCTCGACGCGTGCAGGCCTGCTACGACGCCGGGACGGCGCTCAACGCGCGAGGCCGTGGGGTTCAGCTGAGGAGGCAGGAGTGCTTCACCCAGGCCTGCCGCGCGGTCTGGCCTGACGACCAGCCGCTGCCCGTAGCTGTACTTGCCGCTCTTTCGATGTAGTGTGTGGCGCACGTGCCATCGGCTACGCACGCGGGGCAAGGTAGCTATGTTGTCTGTTTTGATGAAGCCGAGACCGGCGGGCGAATGTGCTGGCTCGATTTCCCAATGGGCGAACGGGCTAGGGTAGTGCAGCATATTCGACATCAACCGAATATCAGCCAGGTCTCAAACATGAACGGCGCACGTGTGTGTTGACGGGGCGGGCTTTGGTGTGTCCCTGTGTATGCTGGAAAGGCTGGTTGTTCACGTGCTGCTGCTAATGGTGAAGGGTTGGGTCAACATTCCGTAACACCTTCGTTGTGCAAAAAAAATAGGAACACGAGTTCGTCACGGTTGTTGTCGGTCGCGCGGAGCAGGGCGGACTTGCACTTCGGGTGTCACAAACGAATAAACATAAATAAATTAAAAAAATAAGTTTGGCAAGAAAGACATTCGGAAACGAGGTTCCATGTGTCTTGGTTCTTTTGCGAGAGTTTCTTTCGTCTGTCCTTCAGGAATATCTTGAAGGTTCACGGGGATTCCGACAGGTGCACGAGAACATGTGCGTTCAATTCGTTTGGCATTCGAATTAAGCTCATTTATCCCACCTCACATCAACACAAGAAAAACGGGCACGAATATTCTGTCCTGGTAATTGTATGCAGAGCTACTCACCACGCTCACCCCCGTCACAGCCCGAACGTGACACCCCTCAAATTTTCAAAACACACCGAAAAGGGGGGGGGGCGGGTAGGCTACTTATCGACATTTTCGTTCCAAACGCGAACGAACGCCGAGCAGTGTGCCTGGCACAACCCGGGCTACCCTGGCACAACCATCACACAACGGCCCCCAAGAACAAAACGCAACACAAGTGCTAATCACAGGTGCGCCTCAACCAGCAGTCTCAACTGAACCCCTCTGCCATTCGAACCCTGTTCTGTTGCGGCCCTTAGACACACCATCCCAGTAAGCCTTCGCCGCCTGCTCGTGAGACTCCGGGCTCTTCCAGCATGTTTCGCACATCAAAAGCCCAGACTCATTCCCCCGTGTGCAAAATTGCTTGCACGAGCACCCTTTCGTCGACCTCGTATTGCAAGTAGGGTTCAAGCACAGGCGTCCACTCTTGAGGGTGACGCTACCCCACACGGGGTCGGCCGACTTGTTGTCCGAGGCCGGACGCCTCCCACCCTTGTTGGGCCTCGCGACGTTACACTTCGCCATAAGGAGCGTTGCCATCTGTTCATCCCACACAGCCCGCTCTACCTTCGACAGTGTCGCCAACTCCGTCGACGCAAGCTCCAACTCTTCCAACTCACCCCCTGGTGCAATGGGCTTCTTGGCCTCTACCTCTCTGATCAAAAGTTCTACCCACTTGCGAAAAATCGAAAACGCGTTGGTCAGCGCCTGCTCCAACTTTGCGTCATACACACGGCGCCAGAAGTTCGTGTAGGACTTGTGGTCGTGCGTGTGAGACCCGTTCTGTTGGTCGGCCAAATCCACCCCCAACATCTTCAGAACGTAATCCATACGCATCCAAGGCTGCTGCAAATCCAGAGGTTCACCTTTGCGGCCCTTCGCTCTCAGTCTGCACAACAGAACCGCGCAGGGTAAAGTTGCGAGGGGGCTGCGTGTGAAAAGAGGGATGAACAGGCTTAGGCTGGCGAGCAAAAGGGGTACATGGATGTGGGGCACAGGCTTGAGCACAAGGACGACCACCGTCAACAGAGGTAGCACGACACAATATCCGACTCCGGCTGCGAATGTACTGAGCCTCTCAAACGCACCCCGTTCCCCCCTATCCCCTACCCCCCGCGGATGCACTCGTGCTCGTGCGTCCAGACAAGACCAGCGTAGACAACATGCTAACTAGAAAAACGTCAAGAAGAACACTAGTCAGACTTATGATAGAGGCAAAGGCTTGAAGTGGTCGATTCCACCTTCCTCCTCCTTTCCCTTGGCCGGTTGCGCGACGTGGATGGTGTTGATGAGGAAGATATCCTTGGAGTCAGCCCACTGCACGCACCCCACTTGTTGACAAGAAACACATCGGATTGTTCACGTGTACCACGGTCAAACTACTCTCGGAGACCCTTTTCGTGAGACAAGCTTTCAAATGCGTGCGCATGCTCACCGTGCTTGATGGTCTTCGCCGGGCAGTAGATAGAAACCTTGCTCGAGTACTTCGAAACAGTGTTGATCATTTGCTCGTCGTACGACAACCAATTGTCACACTCGACCTTCGCCGCCCATGCAGTGTTGAGGACCTCTACTAGCTCCCTGCCAGACAGGGAAGAGCACCAGAAACACAGGACTTTAAAGGGTGGGCCGTTGCCGGCAGGAACACGCTCGTCATTTGTCATTTCTATCTACTGTACCAGGACGACTACAAGACAAAATTGAGTGTCGGGTGATGTACTCGACGGAAGAAACCTCTACTCATACAGCGTGCATGTGCCAAACTTCACTGCCAGCAGACCAAAAACAAACCATACGGCCCGCACGTGAAATAGCGGCGCCGTAGACGGAGGAGAATCTTCGAGTTTCCGGGGGGCTTCGGTACCCTTCGACCCACGTCTGTCCCGCCCCCACCATATCAACTGCAACAAAACCGAAACGACGAGACCCAAACAAAATCGACACCCAAGGTTTTCAACAGGACACACAGATTGAAAACGAAGACTCCTGATATGCCACTTGGAGTCGTAATCTGGGTTTTCTTCGCCATCGGGTAGCAGTCGCTCCGGAGCGTAGGGGTCGGAGCAGTGAAGGAAGCGGCAGTACAAGAGCTCGAACACGTCGCGCGGCATGCTGGACCAGCGGGTAGTTGTCGTGGGCGGACCGGCTCCAGTGCTTTCGCATCCGGACTTTCTTCGTGAGGCCCATGGTGATGAAAATGCCAATCATGCCGTCCATGTGCTGCTCCTCGAACATGCCGTAGGTGTTGCGCTCCTCGGACCGCTCCCCGAGCGTGACGCGACCGAGCGCGGCGGACTTCTTCATCTGGTGTGGCTTCCGCTTGTCCTCCTCCCCGGGCGGCGGCGCCGTCGTGCAGTGCTTGACGTAGGCGTTCGTCTGCCCCAAAAATAACGGAGGAGCGGGGGCGGGGTGGGGGAGAGAGACACGGAGGTTAGATGGGGGCGGGTTTCGAGGCAGGTTTCGAGTCAAAGTCGTGTGCAAGGCTATTTCAGAAACGTGGCAGAGCTATTGGGCGCACGGCAGCAGGGGGGCAGCGACTTTGTGCGGGGTGGATGGGTACCGAAGAGAGGGCGGGCGGTAGGTCTCGGGTTGTTTGTGCACCTTCATCGTACATATTCGGTTTCACCATTGGAAGCACTGGAAATTCCTGTTTCAATACTCCGCACACACGCGCACCACGGGACACATCAAAGCAAAGCGGTGCGTGTCGCAACAAGGCAACAACATAATTAACATACCTTATCCAAAAACAACTTTCGCGCCTTTTGCGGGAAGGTGAGGCCCAAGCACTTCTCCAAGACGAGGTCAAGCGAAAACTCCCCGCTGGTAGCGTCCTGTGCGACGTGAAATTGTCCAACGATGGCAGCCCGGCGCGAGCCTCTGCCGACAACGAAACTCCACCCCCGATGTCGTTTGACATCTTCTTGTTGCGCCTCGTGAAGTGGTCGGACGTTTCGTTGTCCTCCATCCCCCTTTCCGTCCACACCACCTCCTCGTCACCGCTCTCTTCCTCCAGCTCTGGGGGTGACGACTTGCTGGACTTGGACTTTTTCTTCCGCTTGGGGTTGGTGGCTTCCTTCTTCTTCTGTCGTTCATATCGGAGCTGCGTTCAACACGTCCAGCGAACAAACAAACGTGAACAGTGATGGTTGGGACAAAAAAAGAACAAATGGTGAAAATGCGGACACACGCGCGAAAAACAACCATAAGCGTATCACTACGGGCGTGAGGCGGGGGCGTGGAAGTAGGCCACACGTTTTCGGACTGAACAATGTACAGCAGCAAATATTCCTGACAACCGTCGTGGACAAGCGACAGTACAACGGCGTCGACCACGACGGAACCATTGCGTACAACCAACGACGAAGGGGCGTTGTACGTGATACGAGAAAATGAGTTGCATTACACAACACCGCAGCAAAAGACCCGCGGAAACAAAGAATAGATCACAAGAGGCCATTGCAATTATGTGTCACTGCCCCAAACAAAGCACGTCAACCAGAGGTTCAACCCGGTACGTAACATAACACGACACATCAGTCGCCGACACAAGACAAAAGGCACACACTCCTACAAGCACGCCCTAACGGATGCGCAATCACACACGTTCACAAGAGGAACGCGGGACACATAACACACCTTTTCGGCCTTCGCTTTCATGATGCTCGTACGTTTGAACGCCGCCTTGTACGCTGGTTCAGGGATCTTGTTCAGCTTGCGCCGCAGCAACTGTTGACTCCTTGTGAGAGAAGGGAGCGCGCCTCTGCATCCGAGATAAGTCCAGTCCGTGCCCTCGTCGCCAATGCTCCCATCGGAGTCGTAGTTGCCCCCCCCCGTGCTGCCGGCCGCGCCACCTCCCCCTGACTTCCCCTTGCTTTCTCCGCTTGGCCCTTGTTTTTTCTTGCTACCCCCATCGCTCTTCGCCGTCCGCTTGCGCTTCGATTGCGCCAGCGGCCCGTCGTCATCTTCCAGCTGCGACTTCTTCGTGCTCGTGCGTTGCCGCTTCAACGTCGTCTCCGCACTCCCCGCCGCCCTCCTCCTTTTCACCGGCACAGGTGACGGCAGCGAAGTTTCGCCGTCGCCCTCTCCTCCAGACCGGGCGACGGAGATGATAGCGTCGAACTCAGCTTCAAAATCGGCACCGAGCTCCAAAAAGTCGAAGTGGATGTGGCGAGACACCGTATTTTCGTCACCCCCAACTTCGGTTCTCGCTTCCCAACTACTCCCGCTGCGGTAAAACAGGTGCACCCACTTCTGCCCCTCTTCGTCGTGCTTGATTTCCTTGTCAAACATAAACAGGCCCCACATGTTCTTCTTGTACAGCTGCACCAACTGCCCTCTTCCGGTAGGCTCCCAAACCGCAATGTTGACCCCGTACATTTCGGGGATGAGTGAAAGCCAGCACAAGTCCAGCCACTCCGTCCGTAGCTTCTCTTGCACTATCGAATCCAGCCAACCGTAGGTCATCACGCCTTTGCCCGCGGGGTGTGTTCAGCTCATACGGATGCATCCGGAAAGTTTCAGTGCACTGAAGAGCGCGAGCCCGACGCGTCTGCTCAGTCGAAAGCAGAGTGGTCATGCCGCTTGCGACGCTGATGGTCCTAGGATGTGGGAGATGAATCTGTGTTTGAGGGCACTCTTCACACCATCAGACATTCGTGGAATACGCATGTTCGTCTGTCCAAGACTCGCCTGGAGACCTTTCAGCAAAGCGTGGTAAGCACAATCACCATCTCCGGCAACCTCGTGTGCTTGAGCTTCCCTCGGGGGCGTGAACGTGCGGCGGGATTCCCGTCTCTTGACAACGCAGTTCACCTTGGGAAGACTGGACTCAAACCCTGCCTTGTTGGCCGCGTCACGGCCGAGGCGGTAGGCTTGGGGCAGGTGCTCTTGAGGTGTGCACACAACCGTAACTTAGACTTCAGGTTCGGGGCGAACAGCAGCAGCAGACACGGCAGCAGCAGCGGCAGCAGCAGTAGCCATGATGGTGCGAGGGAGAAAAGCGGCCAGCAGGGCGAAAACAATTGTCTTCATCGCACCTGCTGGCGTCTGTGTTTGTGTGTGGTCTGGCCTCTGTGTGTGGCGCGCACTCGCGGATCTGCGCCGCAGTGAAACTCCCTGCTCGTGTAGTACTTGCGTCGGGAACTGTGTGTCTGGTGTCCCCGCGTTCGAACTTCCTCTGAGAACGCAGTCTTTTAACGCTGTCGAGCCCGCGCTTGCAGTGCGACTTTCGACGAAAAACTTGTGCGACAGGAAGAGTAACAACATTCCTCAGGAGGGGTGTAGTCACAAAAGGCTTAAGTTGACGACAGTGATCTCGAGTGTGTGTTGCCCAGTCGACCGCGCTGATGTCCCACTGTCTACCAATGGCCGAGATCACGCGCCGGTAGATGAGAGCATCGAGTGATTCGTCAGCTTGACCTGTGTGCGCATCTCGAGTGTGTGTTGCCCAGTCGACCGCGTTGATGTCCCACTGTCTACTAATGGCCGAGATCACGCGCCGGTAGATGACAGCATCGAGTGATTCGTCAGCTTGACCTGTGTGCGCATCTCGAGCACTACCGTCAACTTAAGAAGTTGGTAGGTAGAAACTCGATATCTGTATCTGAACACTGCCTGCCCATCTGCCACCTGTTTGTCCTGTTTGCTCCGTTACTCCCATGCCCTGGTGCGTAGTGCCTGGTGCTGGTACGTTACCCTTTGATTTTTCTTTGGGCGGGTGTGGGAAGCGTCCTCCTCTATATTTTTTTCTGTTTCAATTTGATCGGTTTCCGAGTTCTCTCTTCTCGAACGGTCGGTGCGATACCTGTTCTGTTCTTTCTATCATCTTGTATTCTTGTCCCAAGTGGTTTGTACCCTATTTTTGTTTTGTTTCCCCGCGGCCTCGTATGTGCCGGGTTTTGAGACCACGGGCTCCCCATTTTTTGTGGACTACAGAGTTAATGTGAGAAGCAACAACAACATGTAACGCTCCGCGAGGGAGTTGGCTTCGTTCTCGTCCGTCTGACGTTCATTGCGAAACACACGAGAACATTCACAACTATCATCGAGAAGGCCGCGCCTTTGGCTCAAGCCTTTCACTGAGGTGACGCTCAGAGAGCAGGATTGTTTTCACAATAAAATACATACCGGGATTCGGACCCGAGACCTTTGACACAAGAGTCCATGTGTGTGACCACTGAGCTATTTTCCTGCTCTGAGAGACACGCTTTATCCGGACATCTAGCAAAAGAAAAAACAAGGAAATCAGTGATCTCGAGTGTGTGTTGCCCAGTCGACCGCGCTGATGCCCCACTGTCTACCAATGGCCGAGATCACGCGCCGGTAGATGAGAGCATC